>OMKZ01029838.1:21465-37524 GCA_900302535.1 Neoniphon sammara
TACTACTAATACTACTAATAATAATTGTTTAATGTACTATTAATATCTTAAGAATTGTTTGTAACTGCATTGTATTTTAATATTTGTTTAATGTAGTGTATATTTATTACGTATTTTAATATTTCTGCACTATTTCCAATGTTTCAGGACCTTCTGTTTAAACTCCTAAAATCCTAACCAGGGGCAGAGGTTGCCAATTGGCCTTGGCTCATTTATGGTCAATTATGAATTTTATATATGACATAATGTTTACTGCTTTTGTCACTGTTAAATAAACAAAAAAATACAATAATAATTAGAAGAGGCACTCAGAGATCCCAACACTCACATGCTGCATCTTTGACAAGGAAATGCAATAATGTGGGCAAAAGTTTTCCATCAGTTCAACCTTTCAGGGTAATGGAAGGTCAATTGTCATGTCACCCATAGAAAGGTCATACGACTTCATTTTAGTGTTTAATAGTAACCATACATGTATCTCTTACCAATTCCCTATGCACTAGCATTGGGCCAAAACACTGACCTTACCCTGTGACCTTTGACCTTTGACCGATTCTTCTCAAAATTGAATCAGTTCTTCTTGTTCCTGACCCTTAACACTTCCACCAAGTTGTAACAGAGCCAGGGTCCTGCTATTGTTCATGCTGGCTCACTGGAAAGACTCTGCTACACTTAAATGGAACAGAACCTTCATTAGTGTCATTAGTAACACCTGTGTTTACCTGCTATTTCATATCAAAATGGCTGCTGTGAAAAAGGCCTATAAGGTAACTCCTTAAAAGTTCATGTGGTTAGCCATGCAAACATCCGAGTGCAAGTTTAAAGTTGCAGTGTGTAGCATTCCACCAGTTTATAAGTATATCAGAATTGTCAAATTAATTGTGATACCTTACTAAGAGCACATGATGAACTGTAGCTCATATAAGAGATATGCCTATAAACAAACACATCTGTAGTGTAGAGTCTTATAGTCTTCTGTTCTATATCAGGCTTAGTTCAGCAGAGCACTGACTTTCGTTGGATCTAGCATCACTTGATGAGCTATTTGTTTGTCACTTCCTTTCTGTCCCAGTTGATTCTGTATTTAATTTGAACTATTTGATTGCAGACTTGAAACTAGCTTGGCTGATGCTGCCGAAACTTCTGAGTAAACCTGTGTTTAAGCTGAAAGTGTTTGACTTGGGGCTTGATACTTTAGCTGGAGCTAGCTGTGCTGAAATTGCTCACATTTTTCAGTAAATCTGTATTTAATTTGAAAGCAGTGACTTAGTGTTTGGCTGCAGGTCTAGTCTAGTTTCTATTGAAGTAGTTGCGAATTGCTGAGAATGGCTCATGCTCCACACCTGGATAGTTACAGTTAATTAAAGATAGGTAGTTGAGGTAACAGTGTGGTGAAACCAGTCTGCATTTTGTCTGCAGTGCCGAGTCTTCTGTCTCAGACTTAGTCCAGCAGAGCACTTTTACTGCAGGACTTTGTGAGCTATTTGATGTTGTTACTTGTCCCCATCACGCTCTCTGGTGTCACTCTGCGCTTTTGTTTTCTCTCTTGCTTTGGAGGATGAACATGTTGTTGCCATCAGCCTTTCAGTCCTTCCACCATCTGCCATTGAATTTTTTTTGGCTCCGTTTGACTTGAAGAACAGCGCCCTCTTCCTGTTATGTGCTGTGAAATATAATGCAGATTTATTCCAGCCTGTGCAGAGGCTGGCCTTATTTATTTATTTATTTATTACATTGTGTTTGTATGTGTGTATGTGTGTGTGTGTGCCTGTGTGTGTTCTGCTTATTATACTAATGCAGGTCTGCAGGACTGATTGTTGCATTAATTCTAGGTATGGTTTGTTAATAGTTTTCCATTAATGCCGGTACTTAGACGGTGGTCTGTTTTTAAGCAAATCTCCTGGGGTCCAAATAATTCTGCCAATATTTAAACAGTATTAGCAGGCAGCTAATACTTGAACCCTCTAAGAGTTTGTATCCACAGTGGAGCATTAGAATGCATAAATACAGTGTCTTACTTTCACTCTGGAAGTCGTGAGAATCTTTGTGGCTCATAAACATGAATAATTTTGAATAAATATGCATTATCCCCTGGAGCAGAATTGCTGGAGTGTATTCCCACTGCATCGCTGACTGCCTCTTTCATAACCTTCGCTCCCCTCACACACGTTTTTTACAGCAAATAATTAAAATATGACAAATACAATATATACCTAAAGCAATGGAGACACAGTACAAGATCATCACCCATGAGTAGTAACTGTCAATAATCTTATCAAATAATTTACATCTAAGGCAAGAAATTGTTTTAATGCTGCTATTTCTAGACTTCAATATTCGTTTTTAATGTGATATGCAAAAGAAACTGGGACTACATAGTTTATTTACAGGCTAATGTTATTCTGTAAATAGCCGTCCCATCATGCCAGCCTCATTTTCAGTTCCGGATTGTTCATCAGTATCTGATAGACCTCCAGGCATTGTTAATAATCTTGTGTGAATGAAAAATTACAACTTGTAATCTTGCACTGAAAATAATTCCGATAGTATCTCACAGTTCTCTTCCCTTCCTCCTGTCCTCAATCTTTACCCCCTTTACCTCTTGTGTTCACTCTCAAACTCGCATGCAAGTGCGCTGATATATGAATGACGAATTGATCGACCCTGACGAAAAAAATAAGACAAAGTTTTGTGTAAGCGTACCGCCGATGAGCCTGACATGAATAAATGAACAGGTTTGAACTGAGTTTTACTCGGTCCCAGAGTTATTCCACAGCATCAATTTAACAGGCCCCAGTTGCAGCATCAAACAGGGTCATGGCTAATTACTATTCACTATGACTACAACTAAATAATAAATAAGCAATGTGCTTATATAACCTAGAGGAGGGGCGATGCCAAGCAGCCCCATCGATAACACGACTGAAAACACTCTCATGCTCTTTAAAATAACATTAAAATCCCAAACTTACAGAAAAATAGTGAGGAGGAAAATTTGCATCAAGTGTTCAAGATGTACAATGGGACATACAGTCAGAAGTGTATGCATTGTGCAATGATATTTCCATTTCAAATGCAGGCTTTGGACCTGTTTCATGAACTAAACTGCTTGAGGTTTTTCCTCAGTTACTGAATGCACAAATTATCTCTCTCCTTTTCTCCTTCTCTCCTTGAACACACATAAACACACACACATGCACACACGGGCTCCTGCCCAATAAAGTGCAAGTACTTTGTCTAGGCCAAGCCACTTTGTCTAGGTGGACTAATCACTGAATTTGAATTTATTGAAAGGATAGCCCCTTGAGATGTAGCTTCTCATTTTCAAGGGGGTCCTAAAGACACAAATATAAAATTGCATATACATACAAACAAAAAAAGCATTACAAAACAAACACAAATACATACATACATAAATACAGACAGCTAGCTCAGCCTCTCCAGCCCACACACCCTTCCCTCAGCCTTGTATAAGAAAATTTTATACAGTGACCCAGGTAAATAAATCAATTACATCAGCATAAAGAGTAATAGAAGCAAGTTGTCTTGTCTTACACACAAATTAAAAGCATAAACAGGTTGTTTTAAGATGAGAAAAAGACTGCTAAAAATCACTGACAATCAGACCGCCCACCACTGGCAGAATATCAATATGTGCCAAGTCTTTATGTTTCAGAATGTTAATTTGCGAAATGCCTTGGTATTTGCAGGACGTATGTTCTTTGCTGTGCGCTGGTGGACTGATACTTGCTGGTTATCACTTGTAGGCTGTGTTGCTGGAAGTGTACAGGCAAAAGCACCAAGTCTAGGAAAAGCTACATTCCATGTTAGGGAAAGCCTGAAACCTCAGCTCATGAAATATAAATGTCAGATTTTGAAATGGAGGAAGAATTTACAGTATCTGGTGAAGCATAGATGTATGAAGCATATTATGTGGATAAGTAATCACAACAGATGGGTGCAGAGAAAGCAAGAAGAGAAAGTGCCATGGCACTAAGGGATTTAGTGATAAAAACAAACAAACATTCTGAAATTACCCCTCAAATTCATTCTGATAGACAGACATAGCTTTATGTTGGCTTTAGGTGAACTGTAGAGTGTTTTTTTTTTTTAACTGAACAAGAATGATGGATTTATCCCTCATTACTGGCATCAAACTGTAGGCGGTACAGTTGGAAACAAGGTGGGATTAGGAAAAATACATCATCAGCGGGTGAGGTAGGGCCTGGTATCAGTCATAACCAATGAAATCACCTCTTCCACTTCCCATTTAAATGCAGCAGCACTCTGACAGTTTTGTGATGGAGAGTCTTGAGCAGATTTGCAACAAAAGCTTCTCCCAAGAGGAGGCTGATGTCCTTGTGCTGGAGGTCCACAGTCACCATGAGTGAATATACGGCCCCTTAAATTAAATTAGTTTGGGAAGAGATAACACGTTTGTTTACCATGCTGAGATCCATTGCCTAATTTAAGAAACAGTTCAATGATATTAGTAAGTAAGTAAGTTAAGTTTAAAAAAAAGAAAGGCGAAAGAGAGCCAAAGAGAGCCAGGAATGCAGGAACAGTTTGGCATCAGGAGCATGGATCCACCAGATAGTGTCTGTGTATGTATAGAGGATGAGGTTGACTCTGTGTATCATGGTGCATACAGAGTCATCCTGACAGTTCTATATCTGATGGGAATCATTTGCACCACAACCACGTGTGCATATAGCTGGAATCCAAATTGTATCTAATTTTTTTCCTGCTTGCTCGTATCAAAGTCAAGTTGGACATATGTAACATGCATATGTAAGGATAAGCTTTTGCATAGCATCTGCTCATGCATGTATCATTTGGTAAAGCTGTGAAAATAGCACATGTAACAACTTGTGTCAGGCACCTTTGACATGGTCTGAGCAAGTGCAAATCCCTTGACACCAAAATTGCACTGCACTGCACTGTGTGATTGTAACTGACACACCCCCAGTGCACCTCTCCTCCCACTTACCAAACACCAAAAAGGTACAAAAAGGTCACCTCACAGACACAGAAGCCCACCATGCACTATGTACTGTTAAGGTAAAGCCCTGAGTGATTAGAATTGGCAATAGGTTGAATCACTCTTGTAGTTTATTATTTTACTTGTAGTACAACAATACAGCATAGTTTTTCTAGTAGTGCTGATTCCAACTAATCAAATAGAGGCGACATCATCTCATCCATCTCTTCCATCTCAGTGAGCCTTCCTTCTGCATACTGTAATGTAACACTGGGACCATAACATCAGATGATAATTGCTAACATTGAGTATTGATCTGAGCTCCATCCCCCGCCCGCTCTTGTTCTTGCGGCTCCTAATCCTGCACATGTCCTTTAATCAGCTCTCACAGGTCCTCCTCCAGCCGGATTGCAGGGATCACAGCTCCTTGAGCCACAGGCCTGGAAACCCAGTCTGCTCTCACCAGGTAATCAATTTCCCCGGGTGTGGGCTTGCATGCGAGGCTCTGTTCACCGGCAGCACGGCAGCGAAATCTCAGATCATATCTAGTGATGATATCTATGGCTGCTCACACACCTCCTGGAAGTCACCTTGCACAGATGGCCAGGCTGGTCGCCCTGAATGCCGTGACTATTGGTGTTACTCTGTACCTGTGGCGATCCACTGTCGCATGTACACCAACACGTGGGAGTGTGCAACGTGAACACACACCCACTCACATGCACACACATACACACAAACACAAATGCATCCCACACACATGTTGGGAAGGTTACTTTTGAAATGTAATCAGTTACGGATTAGTAGTTGCCACTTTAAAAATGAAATAAGTAATGTAACTTTTTGGATTATTTCAGCAAAGTAATGTAATTTATTGCCATTGATTACTTTTTGATTGCTTTTCTAAAAAATGTTTTAATCCAGGCAAAGCTGAAGCTTTCTTGGAAAAAAAGGTTCACAGATATTAGTGACTCTTGCTCATACGTCACTGTATGATGAAAAAAAAGTACCCTGAATGTTCACACACACCTGTGACTCATCTCTGCTGCACTGTAAGGGTTACTAAATTAATGTTATATAGTGCTACAGTCACACACACACACACACACGGATGTGCACACACACACTCATGCATGCATGCTTGGAAAAAGGTCAGCTGAATTAGACTTCTAATTCACTTTGCTTTTGCCAATAATAGATAGCTCAAATACTCCACAAAAGATTGTTTTGGCACAGGATTGAGGATTGAGTTTGCCAAATAATAAATTGGGAAATCCGGGAGAAAATGGGAAAAGAACACCATGCTATTTTTTGTCAGGTGCAGTAAAAGTGGGAGAGAATATAATGGCATATATATATATATATATATATATATATATATATATAGTTACACGGTATGGCATTTACATTTTCTGTTTATGGGTGTGCTTTTTCAGGATCATTAGAGCTTGGAAACACTTCTGCCTTGCCATGTCAGAAGATAGCCATGAATATGGAAATGCCTTCCATCTTACTTTGTCTTTGTCTGGCTCACAGGTTGTAGACTGTGGTATGAAACCTGCCACTGGCAACTCTCCTCCCCTTCTGCTATCTACATGTTACCATCTTCAAAATCCCCATCGCTACATGAAACAGCAACAACCTCCAAGCTAGCAACTTTCACGCTGAAATATCAGTAAAAGTCGTATGACAGTCGACATATAACTTTTACTGTTTTATGTTGCATTTTCTTTTGCAGGGATTTAGCTATTTTAATGCCAGGGCTTGCCTACATGCAAATGTTCCACCAAAACAAGTTCCTCCCCAACACCAATTTGCAAGCACACTGTGGGCTTAGCGCCACCCAAAACGATTGTACTTGGTTTGAAGGAATACTCTAATGTTTTGGGCAAAACACCCTTTTTCCAACTTACCAGACTGAGACAAGATGTTCGATACCATTTTCACCTCTGTACGTCCACTGGTTCAGTTCCTATGGATAGTATTCTGTGTTAGCTTAGCATAAAGACTTGAAGTCTACAGGAGTCATTAGCCTAGCTCCGTCAAAGTAAAAAAAATAAACCTTACAGCAACTCTGAAGCTGACTTATTTATATAATGTATCACGTGTATTTGAAATATACATCTATAAAGAGTATATACGGAGTTGAAAATGGTATCAAACATCTTGTCTCAGTCTGAGTAAGTCAGAAAAAGGGTATTTTGCCCAAAATGTTGGAGTAACAAACAAGCCAGAGCGGTTTATATTTTTTCCCTCATAGCAGAATGATAATGGGTTCAGCCAGACCTTTCTCCAGTAGAGATAGGTCTGGCTATGCAAGACTAACTTTGTCTTAACTCTCTGACCTTCACTTCAATCTCAGCACGTGGATGTGGATTACACTGTGCGGTCCTTTGCAACGTGTATGTAAACACCGAGAAATGCAGTAAAATATGACCATTAGAACCAGCGCTGTCAAAGGAAATGATGTCGCTTTCCCAACTGCCACCATGCTGTCTTTGCTATGCCCCAGCTCCTTGAGTTTAACTGATGTCTAGAGCTTTTAACTCGCACAACATCATATGTTATGATTTGATGGGAAAAGAAAAAAAAAAAACAAAACAGGGTTCTATTTTGGTGATGGGGTGAAATGCCCCCAGCAATGTCATTCTGACAGCTTGTTTTCCGCATATGTGTCCTCATTTATCACCACACACTGAATATGCTGTTTTGTCTCCTCCTGCATCTATACAGGTCTCCGCCACTCACATGGAAGAGGGAGAAAGATGTTGTTTGAGAAGCCAGTATGGAAACAGGGTGGGGTGTGTATAATTATCTGCTTCAGTGCATTAGCCTTTGGTAACTGAGACAGAGGGAGTGAGAGAGAACGATAGAGAGAAAGAGAGAGAGGGAGAGAGAGATAAAATAGTGTGTATAATGTGTAAGATTGAGCTTGAAAGGAAAAGAGAGAGAGGGAGACAGAGGGAGGCATTGAGAGAGAGAGAGAGAGAGTAGGAAGCAGGAAAGTGCCCCTGCAGATATTTCATTTCAAACTGAGCCACATTAGTGTGCATTAAACACTTTGGCCAGTCTGGGGAATGTGCTACAGTATCTATATCACAGCCTTTGAGGACATAACCTTGTAGGATTTCTTCACAAACACTGTGAGGATGGATATGATGCACCATTCGCCACATCCATACTCTATTACACAGTGGCCTTGCGATTTAAGTTTAACCATCTAAAAGAAATCCCCTTTAATATATTATAAGAAATTTTTAAAAATCATTACTATGGCACATGAAGACGGAATTGTTTCATTGTCTCATAGTGATTTTTTATATATTTTATATTTTGTATTTTATTGTATTTGGTTGCTTTAAACATTTAACTTGTTTTATTTTTTACATTTTTTTCTGACTTTTTCTTACTCTTTGTACTTTAACAAGGCCTTTGTTATTTTTTGATTTTTAGATTTTGAATATATATATTTTTTTCTTTTCTTATAAATGATTATAATTTTTAGATTCTTTTTATATGCTCTTGTTTATTCAACAAAAAAATCTTCATAGGGTTAGGGTTAGGGGAAGATACTGATTTTTAATTTAAAATTTATTTATTTATTTATCTTTAAATAAGGAGAATTTTGTGCTCCAGTGACACATTTATGTTTCAGAGACCACACAATAACTATACAGCATGCTGCGAATTAACTTTGCTGCACAGAATATGGACGTTTATTTTGTGTTTTTCACCCGTTTCCAACATGAATGCAGCCAGAGTCCAAGTAACCAATCAGTGCAGTGAGCTTGGCTTCTCTGGACAAATATGAGAGAAATTCAATAGAAAACAAAAAGAATCAATACAAAATTGTTCTCTAATTCATATCAGCCCAGCAGATGGTATGGGCGGCGCAGATGCCAATATAATAGTTTTGTCCATCTGCATCAGGTTGATGGACAGTCGCTGACAGCGGTGACGTAAAGCAGTAATGAACTGCCCAATCTAAGCAGCACATGTGATTGTTATTCAGCGTACATGCAGCCGCTGTGGAGCCGCTCTGGAAGGCAGTCACAGCCCATAGCCTGCAGCTAAAGATAGCACCATTCACCACAGATGAAATGAGGTTTGGAAAAATGAGTGAAAATCCAAATGGCCTCGAGATAAAACTGTGTGCCTGTTGTTCACAGAAATGGCTCTTGCCATAGCAATGAGGCCGGGAGAAGAAAAGGGCGGAAAAGAAAAGACATATAACGCGGAGGCGCCATTATCAGTGTTGTTACCTGCGAATGTAGCAGTGCAATGGGTTATATTTATCACTAATGAGATAAATAATGCTGCTATTTGTCCACAGCTTAGCCCTGGAGTTCTACATCAGGTCAGAGAAATGAGAATTCTGAGGTGGAACAACAAAACAGCACTGGGAGGTAATGATAGGAATACACACACACACACACACACACACACACACGCAAGGTCACACAGATAAACGCCTGAAAATAACTCCAAACATACACTTACACATAGCATACACATGCACACACACAGCAAACTTTTAGTTTATATTAGTTCTAATAGCAGTTAGTTGTTAAATAATGGTAATAAGTAAAAGTAATAGTAACTAATAGATAGTTGTAGAATAATAGTAACAGTAATAATAATAGTAACTAAATGTAGTTAGTTCTAGAATAATTCTGGAGTAATATGATATCTTAAAAGGGCAAAAACAGAAAAACAAAAAGAAACCAGCCTCTGTGTGATAATAAGCATAATATTCAGTCAATTATGTGTCAGACTGAGGATGAACATCTCATTTCCATCTGGCTAACGAGCTCGTGGAACAGACTTCATCTCACTGGAGTGGTGTCATAGAGCAGCATGTAAAGAGTTAACCCCCTGTGTGACTGCTGTAGAAGGACTCCAGATTATTACCTCCGGCTGTCACTCATCCTGACCGCGAAATATGATCGAATCAGTGGCGGATGGAGACAAACATAGATGTGTGTATCCATCAGCCAGGACTCAGAGTTGTTAACAGGAGTTACCGTCGGCGCTGGTTTCCCCTCCGGTGTCGCCTCTGGGATGTTTTTCTAGGAATCTGCAACAGACAGGGAAATGGACAGCTGTCAAACAGGTTTACGGGAGGTGAAGTAGTTTTGTTATGCCTTCCAACACAAGAGATACATGTGTTTATGTAATTGTGTACTATATTATTATCCCTATCCCCGAGCCCTACATGCCCACACTTGGACTGGATGTGTGTGTGTGTGTGTGTGTGTGTGTGTGTGTGTGTGTGTGTGTGTAACAGGTGAAAATTGATAGGTGATAATGATTACTGGAGGGTGATGATGATGATGATGATGATGATGATGATGATGCTGATGGTGATGCTGGGGGGTGATCATACATCTGTTCTTTTATGTTGTATTATGTTGTTTTGATGATTGTTGGAGAATGTGATGCAAGACAAACATTTGTGAGAATGGACAGTTTTATTTTATCTTATAAAAAAGGTATGATATTGAGATTAATATTGTAGCTAAAATGCAAAATTAATAGTTTAAGTAAAATTTTCACAAAACCACAACTTTTATTTGCAAGGAAGTGGCAGTTTGACAGCGTCTCGCCTCTGCAATTCAACACTTTTTCTGTTGGAAACAGGATGCTGAGGGGGGACGCAACGCGACGAGGGACTGTTCAGAAGTGTTCAAAAGTTCAGAAGTGCTTTGTGCATAATCTTGAGTTGATACAAATTCAGACTCTTCAAAATGAATCCTTAACAGCCGCTGGGACACAGCCATGGTGTCTTAGGGAAAAGGCAACAGGGTTTTCTACCAGCGTACCGTGTTGTCACTCTGTCACTTTGAAAGCTGTCAAATTGCAGGTTTTATATGATGGGAGGGGCAGAGGGGGGATTGCTGGGAAATGTGTGATGGTTTTATTATTTGGAATTCAAATATATGGTATTTTCTAGGAAGAAAAACAAATTCGCTTTTCATATAAAACACGAGAGAATAAAAATAAATGTTTTGGCCTTCATTGATAAATAGGTGTGTATTGCAATATGGGGAATTAGATAACAGGGTAAAAGTCTCTGTTTTTACTTAACAGAGTTTGTATGGGCTTGTATGAGATTTCTCCAAGTTTCATAATGCTGAGGTACAGTGTAGAAGAGTGAGGCGTCTCGCTTCTGTTTGCTCATGCTGAATTTGGCTGTCGGAGCCCACGGTACTGTGGTGACTACACAGAAGTAAAAATGCAGGATATGGAAGAAGGCTGGAAATGAAAAAGATTGCAATCGGATTTTTAAAGCCCCTTAGAGGATGGAGTCCAGCTCTGTTCTCCCAGAGCACCTGTGACCTTTCTGTGGTGCGGCATTTCTAGCCTGGCCAGCCAGGGAGAGACCAGAGGGCCAATTTATTGCCAGGCACAAGGCTGGGAAAACACAATTAGCTGACAGAAGACCTCCCACCCTGAACGGACCGTGTGCCTCATATCTACACACACACACACACACTCTCACATCCCCACCTCCACACACCCACCTCTCTTTTCTTCTCCTCCTCCAAGGAATGCCTTCACATCCAGGACTGATCTATTGCACATGCATGCAGACGGTAGTCATGCATGTCATTACCCCATGCAGAGGTTTTATCTGCCCCTGGTTCTTTCCCCCAGAGGAGAGGGAGAAAGCCTTCATGGTAAAGAAGGTCCCCCGTGGGCTAGAGTGTGTACAGCGCGTATGTGTGTGTGTGCAGAGGAAGGACATGCATTTTTTAAAACTCAACCCTGAGCACACTGCTGTCTTGTTCTTTTCCTGCTGATTAGCCAAGGATATGGGGGATTATTAGGGCTGGGGGGAAATATAACCAAAAAAAAAAAATAAATAAATAAAAGCAGAAGCATGGAGGTGTTTTAAAAGAAGGTTTCCTTTTGAACATTTTGATCAGGATACGGAGCAAGGGACTTGCATGTTGAAGGCCCTGTGGCGAGTCCTTTGGCCATAGACTCTGAACTGCATAAAAAAGCATCTGCAGACACAGGGGGAAGGAAGTATGAATTCACTATAACAGGGTTAGACCCACACAGTATAGTTTTTTTATTCTTAAATGTGCATTAAAACAGATTAGATTATATTACATTTCATACCATTAAGCTGCATTATAGAATAGTTCACTGCATTACATTTCGGTAAATGGACTGGTTGTTGCACATCTGCAGTATTCTGACATTATAACCACACAAGGATTTGACATGCATTATAAAGCATTACGACATGTATCGCAATGCATTCTGTATCTATTACAGGTGCACCAGAAACTATTCAAAGTTTCTGCACGCATTATAATGTGTTCATGCTCTCATTGTGATGATTGTTATGCACTGATAATGTGCTTCTAATGGCCTCCAGAGAAACACCAAGGGCTTACGTGGGTGTCACTACAGTGGAAAGGGGGCACTGGGAGCTAAATGGAGTCATCAATACTAAAAAGGTAAAGATGTAGCCATAATGGACGTCGCTTATTACATGCTTTTACCACCGGCAAGAGGAACCATTTGGAAAATCCTGCAGTGCTATCAGAGGACAGATGCAGGGGCAACTTCTGTGATGGCTACTGTAATATGGGTTGGAGGAAATAAATCTTCCTAAGTGGTGCAAAGTGCAGAGGTAGAATATGTGGACTCCAGTCAACCCGGGATGGAAGTTACAGTACACCGTCGCACAATTTCCTGGGGACGTTTTTTAGAGGGCAGAGACATACATCGTAAATCCCCACTGGTTTTAAATAGAGTGTCTGTTGATCACATTATGACACATACCTCATGATATATTGCCGTGTACTGACTCAAGAATAAGTCTCCAAAGCGTGAAAATACTGTATGCAGACAATTAATAACGCTTGCACTGAACTGCGCAGCCATGAGCAATTTGCCCGCCTCTGCCTGCTGTCGATGACATAAATTGTCTCTGAGGTCAATCCGTATTGTTTCATCAAGTGCGTGTGTGAACGAACTGAGCTCATTTATCCTTGGGCGGGGACAAGCGGAGCATCCCCGCTTTTGACTCCCTCAGATTTGGCCCTCTCGGCGCGCTCAGTCAATACGTATTTGATCAAATGTGTGATGCCTCCGCCGTCCGATTAATCTCTGCCACCTTTGCTGGTCCCCGTCCGCCGCCCACTTGCATCTTGGCATCCCTATGAGGCCGGTGGACTGACAGCAACATAAGTCATGAGGCTGCATTAAAAACACATTAGGCCAGCGGAAGGAATTAAGGCCGCGCTTATCTGACGGAGAGTACCTGCTCTGAAATGAACTAAACGCCGGCGTTCTCATGCATCACCATCGCCTCTCTGACAATGTTGTGACTTATGGACTCGCCGAATGCACTCCCAAGCACTTTTGAGGAGTCGAGGCAATATGAATATATTGAATTTATGCGATCTCAAAGGATTGCTGCACTTTCCCTTTCCTCCTACCCTTTTTTCCCCCCCAGTTTCACAGTGATCGAAGAGAGACTGCGAGGGAGGAAGAAAGAAGAAGAGACAGAGGAGACAGAGGGAGAGGCAGATGCAGAGCAAGCAAAAGAGACTGAGGGGGGAGAGCGAGACTGAGCAAAGGAGATGAGGAGAGAGGAGGGGGTGAAAGAGATAGAGAGACAGAGAGAGAGAGAGAGAGAGTACATGTCGGGTAGGGAGAGTGAACCTCCTCTTGAGCTGTAATTTGATTTCATGTGGTTCACAGTACTCTTCTGTACAGAGGGAAGGTCATAATGGAAGATCAGTCACTGGCAGCCATCTAGCATCCATTATTGCGCTACTGGAGAGGAGTGTGATGTGTTCGGGGTGGATGATCACATCTCCACCACACTTGGCTACAGTAAATTTCCACCTCTGTTTTTCATTAGTCACCGAACACAAGATAAATGGTGAAATCTAAGTCGGGTTTGTGAGTAGGCTGATCTACACCGAACTAATCCCCACTGTTCAGCATTTAGTGGCTGTGTTTACATGTTGGAATAACCCAGCTATTGGTCACACTGCCATTAAGGGCGTTATTGGGGTTAAAATGTCTACATGGGCCTTTTATACCCTGTGGTTGAGGATCCCTGCTGCTATGAATAAACCAATAAACAGTATCTGAGCAACAGCAGGTTGCTTCTAATCCTGGGAAAAGAAGCGATGATCCCAACAGCAATGATAACAGCAAATTCTGCTACTGAGTGCGTTTTCATCACAACACAATGCTGTGTTGGTGTGAGTTTGGACACAGTGGAAACCAGATGTTTCCAAAACCAAACCACACCCAACTTTATTTATATAGTACATAACGCAATGTGTTTTACAGTTAAACAAAATGAAACATTAAAGAGAAAAAAAGACAATAAAACAACCTCTACAAGCTCTATACCTATAAAATTGATCAAATACAGTATAGAATGATGCCCTGTACCTATTAATATATGTTTTTATTGTAGTACAGTATAGAAACAACACTCTATATCTATATGAATTACCAATCTGTCTTTACACCCTTGGAATTCAAATAGATAAACAACAAAGAATTAAAAAGAGTAATAACAAAATGAGATTAAATAAAGAGTTAAATATAAATAATGTAAAAAAAAGGCTGGATTGAATTACAAGAGAAAAGTAATAATAAAATGAAATAAAATTGAAGACCTAACTGTAAAAAAAGCTACATGTTTCAGTAACCTGTTTAAGGCAGGGATCCTAACCAGGGATCCTAACGTAACAGGGAGTGAGGGTCCGCTAGGGTCCGCGCGATGTAAATTTTATCACCAACTGACATCAGCAGATGTCTGTGTGGACAGGTAGTGGACAGGTCCGCTGTGCAGCCAGATTTTTGTGACCACACAGACTGTACGCTCCTGTACGCTCCAGTACGCTCGCCAATGCACATGCTCCAGGAGGTCCATGTACTCACATTTCACCTTTGAAGAATAGAGACAATCCAATGTGTGCAAATTCGTGGAGAGAAATCGCCCAGGCAGTGAGAGGAGACATAGAGGTGTGCAGGTAAAAGTGAAGGTATCTGCGAGGCGGATTTGTGAAAGCCACTCAATCACTCACTAGAAACGGGATCCCTTAATTTAACTCAACCCTTAAAAATTAAGGCATTCTGTGCATAGATGAAAGGAAAGCTAAGGACATATTAAGGGCTTTGTGTTTCATTGTGGTACTGGGACACTCTTCTGGTGGAGTGTATCCTCTCGCAACAGCCAAAATCTAGTATAAACAGAGGTGTGTCCGCATCCACTGTCTGCGAGCTCGTCTGCAGCCGTCCACATGCGCACCTGTTTTGAAGTATATCAGCCCCTTAAATCAGAGTGAATTTAATACTTTTTAATTTTTTATTCGATCCAATTTGGTTTCATGCTGCCAAAATTGAAATGGACCAGAAAATAGAAAGCATTTGCTGAGGGGCGTGTGAGAAGGGGCAGGACTGTACTTGCAAAAGTCTTTCATTCATTGGCCAGAAATATACCAGCGGAAAATGCAAAGGCACCTTTTGTAATTTTGCATAAAAATCACAGTAAATTCAAAGCAAGTATAGAGAAAACACAACCTCCAGATGTTGGAGAGGATGTGGTGAGCAGACAGCAAACCACAGTCACATATTTTGGTTTTGTTAAGTGATAAGTGGCTTCTGGGAAAAAGGTATTGGAGAATTGTCCAATATCTTTGGCATTTCTTTAAATAAAA
Organism: Neoniphon sammara; assembly: GCA_900302535.1. NCBI lineage: Eukaryota > Metazoa > Chordata > Actinopteri > Holocentriformes > Holocentridae > Neoniphon > Neoniphon sammara. The sequence continues at coordinate 37,153 of OMKZ01029838.1, forward strand.
ATCCACTAGTTTTGTTACTTGGGAAAATACCAGAAGTGATCGATAAGAAAGATTCTCATTTGTTTTCAATAATTAGGGTAGCAATGATTAAACAAATTACAAGGAACTGGTTAAAAGAAAACTTAATGGAAGGATCTTGTGGAGGAGATATATGAGATGGAAAAAATTACTATGAGAGTTAGAAATCAAGTGCATATCTTTGAAGAAAGATGGGATAAATGGTTGAGATATATAATAGACGATGTTCCTACGATGTTAGTTGACAGTTGAAGTAATGTGACTGATAGCTTAGACGTGTTTTCTCTTTCTTTAGCATCCACATGAATGTGTGTGTAACTGTGTCTACGTCTGGGTATACACACATTCATGTGG
>OMKZ01029840.1:0-10261 GCA_900302535.1 Neoniphon sammara
CGGCCGCGTCGGTCTCATACAGAGAGTCTCATGTCTGTCACAACAGTTTCAACAGGATCATCAGCACCAGCTCCTTCACTTTAAATAACATTAATGCACTTGGTTCAAATTTAAATGCGCTACAAAAAAGTCTCCACTTTAACAAGTCATTTAGTCTCATATTCAGTGTTAAAATCTTGTTTTTTGTAAAGAAAGTGAAAAAAAATCTGCCAGTGGGATGAGATAATCCCACTTGTTTCCAATGCAGTTTCACTTTCCTCAAGATTTTTTTTTTTCAGGGAACAAGAGTAAACATGTTGTAACAAAACAGAATGAAGTAGATCAGCTCACTAGAATCAGGAAAATCAACTTGTTTCCAGAATTTTCTTGAATCAAGTTGATTAGCAATGGAGGTTTTTTGTTTTGTTTTGTTTTTTTGCAGTGTACATGGTCTGTTTCACTCAAACCAGCAGTGAGTGACAGCCAGCCTGGATCAAGCAGCATTTACAAATAATTCTTGGCATTTGTTTTCACCAACTGGGACTAGCAGATGGGTGACGTTTGCCACTTAGAGCAAGAGAAAGACTTTCAAGGAGTTTAGACAATCAGCAAAGCATCTGACAACACTTAGCATGCTTTCCTGTGGTTTGCAGCTCACCTAATGCTATCCAAACTGTCCCGATGTGGTAAACCCCACCCATTTGGTACACTAAGAAGATTAAAACAAACACTAAAAGTTATTTTCAGTTACTATCTGACCCAGGTCTGCCTGACAGATAGGGTGATAGCAATCAGCTGGTATTAGCCAGGATGATAGGGGTTGGCATTATCTACTGAGGGAAAACAGCCCATCCTGTAAGGCCAATAATAGCCAGAATTGAGATCCGCCCGATATCCTATAATCGCAACCAAATAAACAAATCCTAATCATACAGGCGGGCTATTGTTGGAGCTACTGAGGAAAAATGCAGCTCAAAATAACCAACAAAACCGGTGGGGAGAACCTCACTCCTGCACTCCCTTGTTGATGATCATTACGCAAAGTTTTACATCATACTACAACAGCGAGCACATCAAAGATTTACAAAGAAGCCAAACAACTTAATGGAGCGTTGAATGCACCCCTGAGGTAATAACCCCGCTTTAATAACCACCGAGAGGCCCTTCCCTTCAGTGCCCAAATTAAACCAGGAGAAATGCATGTTTTTCAGGAATAGTTTTATAGTTTTAGCAGATATTGCAGCATGGGAAGCATGGCAAAGATGGAAAGGAGAGGAAAGATGGCAAGAAAGGTCATGAGCTGGACATTAAACCCATGACGCTGTGAATATATGGCATCTTACTTTGCCTTTTGAGCCCTGTATGCTTTTTTTTAACCGCTAGGTAACAGATGAAGAGATGAATTTGAAGGTGAACAGAAAGGAAACGCGAGGGACTTACACGGTGATTTGGTACAACGCCACTGCTGTCTTGACTGAGAGACAATGAGTATGGAGTTTCTCTTATTTAACAAGCCAAATTCCCCCAACTCACATACACACACACACACACACACACACACACATACACACACACACATGTCTCAGCCAGGAGCACATGAAGCCCCGAGCTCTCTCTCCACCACTCATAAAATAAGTGAAATACAACCCCATTGTGCAACCATTACAGCATTAGTGAAATGGTCTTTTTTACCATCACTGGCAGGGAATCTGTTCCAGCCTGACCCGCAGCAGTGGAACAATAACCCAGAAGAAAGAATACGATTAAGGAACAATCATTTTTATATTAGCATGCTTAAAAGGCTGACTGGGGGAAAAAGCGAGCTATGTGAAATGGAACAAAGGTAGTAAATAAACAAATCCACGTAAGAAAAACACGGATTAGGTCTACTAAGTCCAATAAAGCTGAACTTTCCTCCTGACTTTATGCAGGCTAGAGTTTATTTCTTTGGACCGCTTTTCCCCTAAAACTCCAAAAACATTATGCAAAACCAGTTTATCCTATGTTCACATGCATTACAGTAATTTCTCATTGGTTTAGCAGGCACTTGCTAAAGTTTTGCTTAACATGATATTAGCTGACAAATGCCCCTTTTCCACCAAAAAGTTCCAGGGCCAAAGTTCCTGGGTCTTAATGGGGCAAAGCGAGCACCCTTTGTATTTCAGCAGCACCCCCAAGAACAGCGAACATAATGCAAATAAGGAGGAGAAATCTAGTTATTCTGCATGTGACTGACTGCCGCAAAACAGAAAACATGGAAGATGTCAAAGCCGTCGTTAACTTCACGATTATTTATCACTGTGCTTCTGTGATGTTGCATTTGGTTTTGGAGGTGAGACAAGTGGTGACTGAGGACTGTAGAAAAGCAAGACCTGAAAAAAAAAGAAACTGGTTTTACATAAAAGTATATGTTTGAAAGTATATGTTTTACTCAATCACTGACCAAATGATCTCTTGATAACATGATCAGATACTTTCACCCTGCTTACATCATAACCAATCAAGGATGTTCAGAGCTAAAACTCCACCCCGATAGCCTGGAACTAGCTGCAGGGGCTGTTCTGGGGTCCAGGAAATCAACCGCTAGGACACAAAGAGGGACCGTTTCTTCCAGGTCAAAAAAGGGGTTGCTGGTTCCCCAAAAGGGTTCCTGTGTTTTGGGAACAACTCCTGCAGTGGCAAAGGGGCGCTAGATGCCAGATCCTGCACACGTGGTGACAGGAGTGATACGGCTTTAGCAAATACATGCTAAAAACAACAAACCCTACTTCTGGTGCAAACTCAACGCACCTTATGTGTACTTGCCTTACGATGGGATAAGATACTAGATCAGTAATAACCTAAACGAAAACACTGTAGGTATCTTAAGTATTTAATGGTAATAGTAGCCGTGGTTGCACAAGTGTGTAGGTATGAGCTCTCAGCATGTTTCTTTCTATTCAGTGTGCGGCTGTCAGGGGTCAAACAGCCTCTGAGTGTTGCTACAATACAGTTTATGAGCTGCTGAGCGGGTTAGAGTTTCAAACCAGCAGAGTCAGTCATTCCTTTAACCTGCAGTAGTTGAGGCTGATGTTGAGTTTGGAAACCAGCGTTTGGGATGTGAAACCATCAGCGTTAGAAATCAGCACTGTGCCAGAGTTTATAGAAGTCTGTGCCCATCTGAGTTCATTTAATACTCTCCAATTAGTTTTGCACACTCACCCCATTGCTTGGACTTGTCAACTCCAAATAACTGTCACTGAAAAGTCAGCACTTATAAACTCTGGAAAATATGCTCGCATACAATAACTTTTATGCTGATTACAGCCACAATTTGGCATCAGGACTGACTGTCAAGATCGGATCGATTCTGGACTTTCCAGAGATAATAAGTGTTGATTTTTCAGAGACAAATATGTTGAGTTGACAGGTGACGACTGGAGAGTTGTGTGTCCACTCACAGAGCTCATATGGCTCTTGGGCAGCTGTTCAAAACTACTTAAAAGCATTTAATGAAGTCTGGTGGGTGCAGACTCATATAAGTAATGGCATAGTGTTGATTTTTACACTCTCAGAGTTAAAGTAATAGATGATTTGCCTGTGTCAACTATAATAGCTATGTAGGCAGGAAGAAAATGTAGATATAATCATTATTATAGAGCGAAGCGGTCCAAAATTTACTGCTGAACCTCATGGAAGTGTCACGGGAGAATTTCCACATGCTGCCATTCACCCGTCCCGTTTATTTCTCAGCCCACATAAGCTCTCATCCTTGTTTGATATCGCTTGGGACAGTTATATCAGATTCTGTGCATTGGTAAAAAATAAAAATGTCTTGTCTGTTCTGTTTAACTCACAGGAACATTCACCTTGACGTGAATGACATCACTGCTTCTGAGGAGGGGAGGAAGGCTTCTGCATGCACAGATGGAGATTTATTACAGGCTGGGGTGCATCAGTGGGTGTGTGTGTGGGTGTGTGTGTGTGGGAGGGAGAGAGAGAGAGAGAGAGAGAGAGAGCGCACTCCATGTGCCAGCTCACTCTAACGTGTGAGAGACCCATTATCGCCTTGGGCACAACAACAACAAACAATAACAGCAAGCACACACACATACATCATACATACATACATACATATACAGCCATCTAATACATCTTTATGTGATTAATCATCAAGAGTTGTTGGTGTTCCCTCATTAACCATCAAGTGATACAAAATTATGAAAAAAGAGCGGGAGAGTGAAACGTGAGTGAGCCTTAGAGGTAACACATTTTGTGCAGACCAATGAAAGTTGTCCACCAAAGTCAGGGCTAATTGTGTGCTGTTGTGTACTGTTATGTGCTTTTAACGGGCAGAGGTAATCACTTTTGTCCGATAATTAGCATTTTAGTTTTCAGGAAATCTATAAAGCGAATGCCATCCCTCATGCTGTTTCAATTAAAACACTTTACCTAGCCGTGTTATAAAAAAAGTGAGAAAATAAAAAGGAATGTATAAAAAGCTGCACTCCTCCTCCTCCTCCCCCCATTCCCCTTTTAAAAAGAAACCTGTAATTTAACATTTTCAAAGTAACCCTTAAAACAGGGTTCCAGCATGTTGTGAACTGGCAAGCACAAAAGGAGCTGGACAAATTTCACACTGGAGGTGCAAAGTGTGTGTGCCGCTCACAGCAGGGGGGCGGGGCTTGGGCTTAAAACAGAAAAGTCTAGTCTTCAACTGCGCCAGCCCCCCTTTTTTTCCTTTTTTGTGGCAATTACTCCCTTGTTTTGATAGTTTGATATAAATAAAGCTGTTTTTAAAGCTAGACAGTGGAGGAATAGCTGCAAAGGACATCGGTGACAAGCAACCAGGTCAAGAACAATATGCAGCAATGATCAGCATGTTAACCTCCTGTTTTGTCTTATCCCTCCAGCTGGATGATTCTGCAAAAGGAAGCTGGACTGAAGAAGATTGAGCTTTTCCTGCAAAGAGCAAAGCTTCTGTCTGTCCATAAGTTGGCTAAATCACCAGGCAGCCCAGTTATAGCTGTGCTGAATGAAATGCAAACTCTGAAAGGCTTCTGCACATTTAAATTCATAAGAAAATGGTGTCTTGCTTCCACAATTCAACTGATATATGAAACAAGATTTTGGGGGGCAGGACAGAATGTGCGGAGTAACAAAAAGCGGGCGGGTATGTAAAGTGAGTAAATTAAAGGTCTCAATGTCTGCACAAAGGCATGCTGCTCCAAAACAAGACAAAGACCAACTGAGGCTGAAACTTTTTTTTCATAGTAAATATCTTGGAGTGGCATGCTGTTGGGTGGATATACCTTCAATTTATTCATTTTTGTCCAGCACCGGCACTTAAGTGGATGTGCATTAAACCTTTCATGAATCAAATGTGGAATGTGACCCAGAAGAAATTGTGAAATGTTTCTTGTAGGCTTATACAGTTATGCCAATATATACAATATGAAATATACAATATGGCAACCTACCTAATTTCAGTGTTATTTGATGTGTGGAAAAAGGCACTGAGGGTTAATTTAAAAGTTGCCCAGTCAACTTAACAATGGATCAAGTTTGCTTTTAATCATGAAGTCCAACAGAATTCAAATTATAAGAGGAAATGTACATCATAAGGGGTGACCCTTACACTATGTAACCATATAATTTCTCCAAATCACTGTACAGTATTTTCAGTGCATGCACATGCAGTGATTGTTAAGGTAAGATTGTAGATACATCGTCTAATAAGATCAAATGAATAATACATAAATAAATGCATAGTACATGCATATATAGGTTAACTGCTTAATAGGGTGGTTCATAGTTTAATAGTGTGCAAATATGATCAATAAAAGAAGTGTGAGCACATACAAAGTAATGTAACATGCAAATGCATAAATGGTATTGGAAACTGCAACTGACAATTGGCAATGGCATCATAATGTAGTCTGAATGCATAAATGCCCACTATCAACCGTAATTTCTTAGCATTTATCATCCTTCTCAGCATCTTATTAGTTATCACTGCAGTCTCCAGTATGGATACATCTGATAAAGAGTCAGTGAAACCATTTTCACACAGTGCCAAATTAGGATTTCCTCTTCAGATTATGATCATGGAGATTAAACACCAGATGAATAAGAAGGAAACCGATGACTTCCTCACTTTTCTTTTGAAGTAGGCTATAATAAGGAAATTGAAATGAACGTGTGTGTGTGTGTGTCCGCGCGTGATGGGGGGGGGGCAACTCTTCCTTTTTGGAAATGGGTGTAAATCTGATTAACAACATTCCTTGTTTGTCACTAATGCTACGTCCTGGCTGCAGAACAGTCAGCTGTCTCTCCTGCTGCCAGGAAGTGTGGAAGTGTGTGTGTGCATGCGTTTGTGTGTGTGTGAGTGTGTGTGTGTGTGTGCGTGCGTGCATGTACCACATCAGAATGACTCCACGCCATCATTGCATACTTAAGCCAAGACCACACACCCGCTCATATCAAAGGAAATGGTGAAGTATGCGGCAGAGCAGAGACTAAGCTGGTCCACTGAGCTGGTCTGAGAGGGAAGCGGAAGTGTTTATGCCTTCCTGATAATGTTAAGGATTACAGATCGCCATAACTCCTTCAACAGGCCGTATTCCTCTCAAGCCGCAGCAGGGAGCAACATGAAAAAAAGGGTTTCCAAAACCTTCAGGCAAAGAGCCAGAGCTTGTGTTGTTGCCGCACTGAATTTACATACAGTAAGGTCCTAATATAGACTGGACCATTATGTAAATACAAAAGCACCCTGTAAACCACAACTATCAGGAAGATCTGTGAGGGGGAAAGTAAGGTTGAATGAAGCAGCGACGATCCGTTCATGCAACTCACTGACCTCAAATCACACCGCTGGACTTTGACTGCGTTTCATTACGCTGATTAAAAAGACTTGAAATTGAGCATGAAATGTGTTTGCTGATGATGCAGTCATCAGAGGGAATGGACATATGCAAGCAATTTGATTGGCTGCTGGTGGAGTCGCCCTAAAAGCCATCTGTCAGTGTCCTGTGAAAAATAATGTAAGTTCTTGGCGTGGGAACCTGTGTGTTTGCATGCCTGGGACCAGAGCGTGTGTGTGTGTGTGTGTGTGTGTGTCTGCGTGTAGGTTCATGTCAATGTTGGTTTAAATAAAAATTTCACCCCCGGATTCACTGACATCATTAGACATCATCAGATCCAGTTGTTGTGTGACGACGCGTTTCAATTTTTTTGGTGTCCCCATTTTCCCCCAATCTTCGTCTACATCAGCTTGTGATTTCCTACATTTCCCAGAATACCTTCAGACAATTTCCAGAGTGTGAAGGTGTTACATAAAGGTGTGTGGCAGGTGTACGTGTAGGTGGAGAGATTAATGGTGCTAGCGAAGAGTTTTTCCAGTCGAGAAAAAGTGACACTCACACCCCTGACTTGAAACATGATGCTGCATTGCATTCTGGTCTTTCGATGCTGCTGTCACTGGAGGAATTGGTATCTCTGCCTCCGCTATGATAGATTTCTTCCAGCACTGAAAAAAATCCCCATCTTAACAAGTTATTTAGTCTCATATTCAGTATTAAAAATCTTGTTTTTCTTCAAGGTAAAAAAAAAAAAAAAATTAAAATAAAAATCTGCCAGTGGGATGATATAATCCCACTTGTCTCCATGCAATTTCACTTGCTTCAGGAATTTTCTGAGAACAAGTATAAATATGTTGAAACAAGGCAGATCAGCCTTGAAAATGACACTTGATTCAAGAAAATTCTGGAAAGAAGTTGATTAGCATTGGAAACAAGTGGGATTATCTCGCCCCACTGGCAGATTTTTTTTTTTTTTTTACAGTGTGTATGATGGTTAAACATTGGCAAAATAGTGAATATAGAAAGAAGCCCTTTATTGGATTTTTTTAGGGACTGAGACCAAACAGTGTTACAGTATTTAGGGTGGATTTTTCCTTTAAATACATAATCAGAAACTGCTGCTGAAAAAACAAGTCAGGACAACGTTAATCTAAAAGGTTTGCATTTCATGACTTCTTTTCACAGAAGACAATGATGCCAAACTATGACCTTATCGCCTTGCCAAGAATGTTTTCCCCCCATAAAGACTAAACGGAGAAATCTGCAGCGCACATCTGCGTGATTTTGGTTAACAGCTCTTCTTCAGTGGATTAGGGGACCAACCGTGTTCATGTACCAATTTGAATTTCTCACGTCATCCCTCTCATTCTGTCCTTCTGTTTCTGTTTCCCCATTTCCTGTCACTGTCTACTGGTGTAATAGAGAAATGACCTAAAATCATCCCTACTGTAATCAAACACACTCACAAACTCTGACCCATTACAAGTTTTGCACCTCTTTCTTTTGCTATTCACCGTTGTATTATATCTTATATTTATCTGCATCTGTATGTTGTTAATTAAAAGCTCCTCATAAATTAATCTGACTGGCCTTTTCCTTGTCATGACTTCACTACATCTGAAATGTACTGGAGGGCTTTCATTTGAACAGCTGTCCCAATGAGACACACAGCTACTGGACAAACACATTCCCGGCACATAGTGCGAATGGTTAGGATTCCTTAAAAAACATCCAGTCCATTTGTTGCATTTCTTCATCAGTGTTTATTCTGGTTGCTGTCTGGCCCGGCGGCTGCAGCATGGCAACGACTCTGCCAAGGTGGGAGGTTTGATTTCTTCTGGGGCCGCTCGTGTTCAAAATGAAGCTGTGTTGGAAAGTGCTTTGGATAAAGACGTCAACCAAGTAGTGTGTGTTATGAATACTAAATCTCCTTTCTCCTAACCTCTATAACTCAAATAGGGATGTCCCTTGCTGATATCAAAGATAAGCACTAAGGTCCAATCCACGCATTTTACAGCTATCAGGATTGGCTATAAAACACCTGATGAAATATAATCTCCCTCTTCTGCCCAATTTACTAATCTACAGCAACTGTCTCAAGATGTAGTGCTATAAATTGTCACTTTCCACTGCTTGTGGTGGTAAACAAAATGATTAAATAGAGAAGCATGTTTTTGAAATCTCGGCCATGTGGAATTATTTCACTTTAAAAACTGAAAGCAGCTCAACAGCTAAATGTAATGTTTATAATACCAGCTTTTCTAGAGGTGGTAAGAAAAAAGCCTTTTACAAAATGACATACATTAATATTTTAAATATCTTATTTCTGTTTATAATGGTGTTCAATAAAGACCATTAAAGGAAAGGGGCGATGATGTAGGACTTTTTCTTTAAAGCAAAACAACTGCTTACGTCTAACCTGCCTATACTGGGTTGATTGTTTTTTTACTTAAGTGCATTTATAGTGTGTGTGATTGATACTGAATGACGTGGATCGGTACTGGGGACAAAAAAAAAAGTTGAGCGGGACAATATTTAGAGGAAATTTAAAGGAAATTTCACGTGATAGAAGAACATCATTGGAAAAAAAGCATCTTGCCATTTACTCAAAGTACAACCTGTCTTGCATTCAGGTCTACTGAGGCTGCTGTCAGTGGAGAAATTGGCACCTCTGCCTCCACCATGATGGATTTCTCCCCTTATGATTGTTGAAAGCTCGTGAAAAATGGTGAGAAGCGTTTGCTCCTTCATCCTGAGGGACTGACACCAAAACCTGCTATTTTCTGCTATCAACCTCCAGCGTAGCCGCACTGGAAATATCTCACCGAGACATCACATCATCTACGTTTGGGAATAAGGAAAAACTCACCGCCAAACAACAAAATGGACCCAGAAATGCAAAGTACATCGCCAACGGTTATTTTTCAGAGTGCTATAGTATTTCAAGCTGTTTTTTTTATTCAAATATCCTCTTTTTCTCAGTCTCTTCTGACTCTGGTCACAATCAGGCCCAGATTCTGACCCTTTCAATTACTCTGAAACTCACTGCCTTCCCATACGGCAATCACACACATGCATACACACGTGCACCTGCACCTGCACACACACACACACACACACACACGCATGCAGACGCAGACCGCTCACACCTGCACTGTGTCTGTAGTCTACCTCACACCAATAAAAAGGCTCTCCTGCTTTTGAACCAGGGCTCTGCTTTCCCAAGCTGGAGGTATGCAGTCTTGGCCGCCATGCCGCTCGGGCCTGGCTGTTTATGTTTGTTTTTCAATGGGTTTATGAGTCTTCACTGATGCTGTCACAAAAGCATGCGGTCTACCACGCATCTCAACCCATCCCCGGCACTAATAGGTTGATCCGACGGGATTAAGGTTAGATGGTTAAGGGTGGATGATGGCATCCCCCCCCACACACCCCCCTCCCCC
>OMKZ01029852.1:0-10258 GCA_900302535.1 Neoniphon sammara
AGACCAATTTCCCACTACTGCGAGCAGCAGGGCTTGATTGATGAGGGCCGGTGCTGGTGAGAGGAGGCCCATCACATGCGATCACATAAATACTTATTCAGCTCGAATTGGGCCTGACAAGCCTTACGACAGCTTTGTGCTGTCACAGATATCATTGGAAGGAAAACGCTCCATTAATCATGCGTAATTAACTTTTCCAAAGGGAGGTTCTGCTTGGAACCAGTAGTAACCCAGTCAGTACCCAGATAAAAAATTCCAGCATCTTAACTGGGATTGGTGAGAGTCTTATTAAAAGCTAGAGGCAGTTTCCCCTGAGCCGCTCCGTTTGTACAGGAAACGGCTTCATTAGTATCGGTTTAGGGCTCTAATGGGCTCGATACAAAGCCTCCTCTCTCTTCCCCAGCCGTGCTCACCGGCCTTACAGTGCAATATCCTGTGAGCGCGCACGGCCATAATGTTCCCTGTTTGAAGTCAGAGCAGAACCCATCTGAACGCCTGCCACTAGTTAACTACCTTGACCCTCCCATAAAGTAGAGGGTGGTGGAGTGAGCGCCGGAGAGCCCAACAAGCTACGTAGTTTCTCTCTTTCTCTCTCTCTCTCTCCCCTGACCAAAGGTACTTTCCCCTTGGGAGTAAACTGGACCAGAGCCCTTTTGTTTTAAAGCAGCAGACCAAATGATCCAGCCTCACATTACACACACACACACACACACACACACATACACACAAACACACCTACCTCTAGTCGCCAGGATTTGACTTCTACCACATCTCATCTAATCAGCATTCCTCCCTCAGCCCTCCCATCCTGCCCAGCCCCGCCTGCTCAGTTGGCCTGCCGGTGGCCACAACATACACTGACCAGCTGGCATGGGAGAAGGCAGAAAACAATGAAGGCATGGGTCTTTAGAAGTGAGGCTAGGATGCCTGCATTCTCAAAGAAATCATTAACTTAGATTCAAAGATTACCACAGGACACAGAGAGTAATTAAAAACAGAAGGGTAGTGATAACTCACCTCATCTGTGACGTATTTTGTCCTGTGCCTGTGTGCCGACAGCAAGGGATCAAAAAGTTGATCTAAAGGCTTGTTCAGGGATAATGTAAGTTTTGTAATGCACCACTCACACATTATGAAAGGGCAATTCTGTTACCAGAGAAGACCTGTCTTTTGGCACAGCCTCAGAGGTGCAATACTGTACTTTATCTCTGTTAAGAGCATGCCAGTATGGGCTATTTTCCCCACAGCCACAGATTCCATTTGTCTCAGGTGTCTTGGTGGTTCTGGTGGGCACTGCATGAATTTCCATGACAGCACAGATTCAAGTCCTGACTCATGCTGTGGTTCATACTACACTTTCACAAGAAATGACACGTCTTAGGAGGATGGACTCCTGAAAAATTTTCCATTTAGCCACATTTTTGGCAGTCAATGCAGTGGGTCAACATGCTCATGCTTCCATGTCCAGTCATCCCTCTGCAACTGGTAATCTCAGTCATTTCCTTTAAACATCATCCTCACTGCAACCAAGACTTGACTCATTTCCTGTCTGCTAATTAGCTCTGTTTGGAGAAGATGACACTAAAACATAGCAATCGCACTCTTCAATCGAACTCAAATGTCCTGTCCAGTTTGGGCAAGATAACAGTGAGGGAAAATGTGTGTGGTAAAATAATGACTATGTTTTATCAGAGCTTTACTGAAACTGTTTTTGTAGTTATTGTAGTGTAGCCTGGCTTGGCAATTTAAGCCTGTGCTGTAAAAACAGTCTGAGGAGTGCAGTGAAAATAGCCTACATGGTTACTGGCATGAGCAAAGGGGCAGCTGATTGAAATCTTTGTGAGGCACATGGAGATGCTGGACACCCCTTTAGAGGGCAGTCTGAGCTGCAGTCATATGGGTGTGAGTGTCTTGAGTGTTGACACTCAGGAGCAAAAGAACCATTGATTGATTCATTCATCATTCATCAGTACTTTGCACTGATGACTGATTTGTTTTGTACTCTACTGACCTACTGACTCTTTGGACTTATTAAGTGACACTTTCTGTAATGCCTGACTGTATGAGCAGCTAAAATGTTGATTTAAACCCTGATGGCAAAACAACTTTCCATTACTTGCCAATAAAAATATGTCTTGAATTGAACTGAACTGAACTGACTCAAATCAAAACCCTAACTTTCATCACAATTGCAAAATACGCTGCCATGAGTTCACATCAAAGAGTGTCTCCCTGTGTGTGCTGTACTCCTCTGCAGCTAATTTAATTTTACCTGTTTGGCAAACAATGTCTGCAGCTGGCAAGTAAGAACTTCACATGGCTAAGCCCACTTTTAAGAGGGGTTTTTCACTCTGTTCTACTAATGTCGGTCTGGAGTCAGGGGCGCTCCTAGGAGCACTAGACCCTGGACAAGATGTGACACAGGACCCCATGGCCCAGTGCATCTACTTTAGTACAGATTCACCTCGCCTGTCTGAAGGGCCCCCTTGTCCCCCTCTTGCCCCAACAGCAGAGCTTCTGACTGCAGAAAGAGAAGCATTAAGTTGGGTTTGGTTGCAGCCTGTAGGTCTAGCAGGTGCAGCTGGACCAGAGAGCAGCTGGTTTCCCTGGCTGCCCCCTGCCTTCTTGTGTTCTTTGCTCCTCTTACTCATCTACACTTACATCTTTACTAGGATCATCAGCCCAGGCCAATATCCAAAACCCAGACCAGATGGCTGAGATAAAAGGCTGAGAGTATCTGCTAGTCATGACCCTGCAGGAGACAGACAGCACAGACATGAGGAACCACCTGACAGGTCTAACTAGTAGCAAAATTAATTTTGAACACTACGGGGGGAAAGTGTTATCTTGTATGTGATGTGTCCACTTCAGAGGCAGTTTTAAGTATCCGGGAAGATAAAACAAGCACACCTCAACTGGATCAAATACAGCCATAGTCAAATTCATCTTGGTCCAGCCGAGGTTCAACATTAATGGAGACAGGTGGTTGGACCAGGACCACACGCAGAGGAGGAGAGGAGTGGAGAAGAGGAACAGTGGAGGAGTGCGAGAAAAAGAGGGAGTGGGTGAAAGGTCAAGTACATTCAGTCAGCTTAGTCTGACTTATATGGAGATGGAGACAGAGAGGGGGACGACAAGAGGAGCTTGTGTGTCTGAGCTGTGCAGGCAACAGAGCCAGTCTGGTTTCCACTGCAGGGCCAAACATGGCTTGGCCTGGGCTTAGTCATTACAACATCATCATGTTTCTCCCAAAATGTTTCATTGATGTTTTTCATGTCTTGTCTGCAAGAGGGGTGGTTTGTGAGTTGGTTTAAAGTTTCAAATACCGAATAGCACTGTCCATTTCCTATTATAAACATGTCAAGCTGGCTCTGGCCCTGGTAAACCTTAATTACCCCCCGTTGTGGAAAAGTGGCTATTGTGTAAGCTCTTATAACTAATCTGTGTGCTTTCAGCTCAGCTCTGTCTCTCAGGATGGATGACTGGCTGGCAGTCAGGGCCTGGTCCTCCTCTCCCAGATTGCTGAAGGGGGATTTTGGCCAGTGGGATTTTATTTGTCAGATTACAGGCTTGTAACAAAGACTGGGTGAAAGGCCTGCCTGCCACAACATCTAAACCAAAAGACAGGGGAAGCATCTCTATTTCACAGCAACTGTTACAAAGACACTGTTACCGCAGAGAGCTCCCCACCATAAAGAGATTTACATGAGTAAACATGCAATTTTTGGTTTGAGTCCACTGTCATCAGTTAATCTGAAGCCAGATCCAATTCAATCAAAGCCTGACCTCTGGAGGCTATGTTTCCAGAAGCTACTGAATTTGATTCTAGATTCAAAGGTTGAACTCTGAGGACTGGATCAGAAGCCCTATTATGGAGTTTGGGAGCGAGATTTTGTCCCGGTGAAGGTGTCTAATGTGTGTCATCACCACCCAGTTAGGTACAAGGGAGGGTCTGTCTCTAGGCCCTCCTCTCTAGCCTGGCATGGCACCGTCCAGAGGTCCTACTCATGCCTGCTAAACCTCAGGAACATGTGGAAGGCAAGAAAGAGGAGAGGCAGGAAAAAGAGACGGCCTCCCTGGTAAAAAGGCCTCAGTGTTAATCAGAGATTTCCCAGAAGAGCCAGAGTCATCACCTCAGGGCAGAGAGAGAGAGAGACACACACACAGGGAGAGAGAGAGAGAGAGAGAGAGAGAGAGAGAGAGAGGTAGGCAAAGAGGTGAGGAAACGAGAGAAAACAGAGTGAGAGATAGACGGGGAGATGGAGAGGAGAGGAAGGAGGCGAGGAAGGCAAGCCGCATTCCTGTGGCCACAGCTGCGGGAGCTGCAATCACTAAAATGTAGCGTTGTCTCAATGCCGGCGATTTTTGGACCCGTTACAAACGAAATAAAACAGCACGACATGTCTGTTTTTTGAATCAAAGAAGAGACTAGCAATCAACGCGGTGAGGTTTACACTACCTCCCTCCTTCCTTCCCTCGCTCGCTCCCTCCCTCTCTGCCTCTGGTTGACAGTCACTACCAGCCATGGCAGAGATGACCCCTTCTCTGTCTCTATATTTGCCCCTCTTTGTTCACCACTGGCCAGTTGGGGCAGGCATCTGAGACTGAGGCCATCGATCATTGGCCTGACAGCGGGCCCCAGGCGGGGACGCCCTGTTATTTGGACTCTGTGATGACTTCCTCAGAGGGGGCCCCTCCTTCCCTCATACGCCTGGCATAGCTGAGGTTTGGTTTGGAGCCTCCATACCTTCCCTGTATGTCCACAGAAAACACGCTGGGTTCACTGGCCGCATGTTTGGGTCACGCTAGGGTGAGCAAGACAGATAGAGTGTGGAGTGGAGTAAAATAGGTTCAGGGAGCCTAAGTTGTGGTTCTGAATGTCTTTAGATCCAAGGAGCACCATCATCAAGATGTTGGCAGTAGTGATATAAGCATCCTTCCTCCTCTTCCGTCTTCTCTCTCAACTCTTCCATGTTTTCTACCTCCTTCTGTCTGTCACCCCTCCAACCAGCCCTACAAGGCACTAGACTGCGGCTCAGTAGACAGGCTGTCGTCCTATTGTCTTTCCACTCACGACACTTTATCATTACAGCCTGCTATAATTGGAAACAGGAGTCTTTCTATTGGGACATATGGTGACACGGGTATCTGTCTCTTCTGATATTCCCACACTGGCTAATTTCCCCCCTCATCTGCATTCAACAGAGCGGAGACAAGAGGGCGTGACAGTGGCTATGGGCTCAGATAACTTTATGCAGACACACACCCAGATGTACACACACACACACACACACACACACACACAGCAGACTAAACTCACACACATAGGTATGAGGTGAATTCAGAAACTGTAAGGAAACAAAACAAAAGCACCTAAACAGACACAAACACTGATTTCCAGAGGAGATATAAAACATTATCTCTGAAAAGTCTTTGTAAGGGTGAACTGGTGGTTGGCAAGCTAGGACACATACCATGTGCACCTTACATCAGAGGATCAAATCTGACTCATGACTTTAGTTGTGCATCATCCTGTCTCTCTTTTTCTGTCTCTCTCCACTGCACGGTGTATGAGAAAAAATGTCCTAAAAATTGTGAAAGCAAATTATAAAATGTATTATTTTAAAATACATTTAGGGTATTTTTATAATATATCATTTAACCTATGAGAGAGTATGTTTTGTATACTTAAATCAGTGTAGACAAAAAAAATCCTAAATGGCACACATCACTCTTAAACAATTTGATATAATTTCAATCCAAGAACCATTCCCCTATAATCAGTCAATGCTTAAATCAGTTACAAACAGGGCAATGAAAATCCATTGCAAGCCGGTTTGTGAAAATACAGCAGCCTTGTGAGAGTCTGCAGGCATGGCCCTGCGTGTGCAATGGGCCCAGTGTGAGGAGTCTGTCTAACAAAGAGTGCACACACTTCATTAGCACTGTCCGTGAGAAGGAAAGAATCTCACACATGGAATCACTCCTGATCTCCCGTCGCAGGCTACTGCTGCGCAGAGCCCGGCCGCGCTGGCTTCCTTCCTTCACAATCCTCCTGGCCCCCGCCTAAACACAATGCTCAATTTGTTCATATCCAGCGCCGAAGAAAAGGGAGACTCACAAAGCACAGGAGATAAGGTTACAAACTGTCAATGGAGCCCTTACACCCACAGGTGCGGAACTCTCAAAGCCTTCAAAACATCACCTTCTCCCCCACCCCATGCCACCTCCACCTCCTTCTCCTCCTCCTGGCAAAATGAATGCACAGGCTTGAGGGATGGACGGATGGTGAGGAGGAGGAGGGTGAGGGATGAGTGAGAGCTCATAATGGAGGGAGCGTGAGTTATAATAGACCGGCTGGTGCGATTAGAGGGAATTCAGTCATTTCTGCACACACTTGTGCATGCACGAGTACACACTCACTCACACTCACACACACACACACACACACACACAGCGCTCACTCAGCTGCTATCTCACATTGCATCACGCTGCTCTGCACCTTCACACTAGTGTTCGCCTTTGCTCTCTTATTCTCTCTGCCTTGCTCTGTTTCAATGGCATCAAATGTGTGGAGCTGACAAAAGAAGAGAAGGAGTGCTGCCAGCTGCCTGACTGAGGTCATTCCCACACAGGCCATTGCTTGTACGTTGCCACCATAAACATGGCTTTGACCTCATCACCTTCGCAACAATTACTTTATTTAGCCAATTTACACAAAGTGATTGGAATGTGTCCTTTTTTTTGCATTTCCTTACTAACCACAGACACAGCTCCATAGATGTGCATTTCATTAAGAGTGAGTCCAGCGTCTGGAGCACCTTGGGGCTCAGTTTGTTGCTAAAGGTCACTTTACCACTGTTGATGGGACCAGTAGATACCAGTCACACTCCAGTCACCAACTTGTTGCTGGACCATACAGAAATGTAATCTATATACATATATGTGATTTTCAAACATGTTTCAAACATATTTCTAAAATATGTCTTCAACATATATTAGAAATACAAATCTGAGCAAGTATGGGTGCACATATATGATCATGTAAGGACAATATTTCTTTTTATACATACACATATATAAGTTACACATACATTCAAATATGGCCTACACATACATCAACATATTGGGGGACATATTTGCTTCACACATGACTATATCTGTAAATGAGAACACTGCTCTTTTATATATGTTCATATATTAGATTTCTGAATGGGTCATAATGGTGTTAGATCAGTCAGACCCTCTACCTCAGCCCGCTGTCAAGTTGTTATCCCAGCTGTGAGAGTTAGCTTATTCCCACATGGGCAGCTGGTTTTTCCCAACCAACATACACATACAGTCTTAATCCTCTCAACCCAGCCTTAAAGACAAATATATACAGATAAGAAAACACTAGAAACACCTAGCTAACTGAGTTGTTTGCTGGACTTTTTTCCCCAACTCCACTCTTTCCTTCCTTATTCCCTGAGTTCCCTCACATTCCATCCATCCATCCCTCCATCCATTCATTCATCCACACACACACACATCCACTCATTCCTCCATCCATCTTTGCTAACATGAAGAGCGTTTTAATATCATGAGCCCTTGGAGGCCCAGCAGGACTCTGTGATTTTCTGCCTCTTTCTCCATCACTCGCAGCTATTGGTCTCCTGGGCTGTCACAATGGCTGCAGAAAGACTCTAATTGGCTGAATGTGATGATTGTTCCTCCTTGTGAATAACTTGCTGTCAGTGGCGTGTGGAAAATGTGGTTGTTCAAAGCCCACGCTTCTGTTTTTTTTCCCCTCTGCTTTTGTCTGGATCAGCTTCTTCATTTGCACTTAAATCGTGCACGAATGAGGTAACTGCGTTAGAATTATCACTGACTGGCTAACTAAATAAAACACACATGAACACTCACACACACACACACAGACACAATTTTGGCAAACAGTCACACCTGCTTTCCCCTTGACTGGGTCACTAAGTCCATATCTCTCCCTAGTGGTGTGAACTGTGGTGAATCACTGTCAAATATTGTCCCAGGATTTTCTTCCTTTCTTTCCTTCTCTTTCTGTGTCTCTCTCTGAAAGACTCTTTATCACTCTGCCATGACGGGCTTTCTTCCCTCGCTCATATCCAGAGGAGAAGAAGAAAGAGAGCGGAGTGCCGTTCAACAAATAGAACAATGACACTTCATCGAGATCCTTGGCCTGTGTACATTCCTCCACAAACTTGCACAATAACTTATCAGAGGTGAAAGCAGGAAGGGCGAAAAGAAAGATAGCTCGTATGAAAGGCAGGATGAAAGGCAGAAATGTGGGGAGATAGGGGCAGGGAGGTGAAGAGGTGATCTGTGTGTATAAGAGATCTCCTCAGTTTGCTTCCTCAAACATCCCCAGTCTTGGAGGTCATGGTGAGGTTGCTTGGATGGTGGGTGGGATACAGACATCAAGAAGTGGTGTGTGTGTGTGTGTGTGTGTGGATTTAAGCTCAGGAACACATTTACACTTATGCATACATCTCCATTTGTAAACATGTGCAATTTAGAGAAAAAAGTGTGAGTGAGTGAGTGTGTGTGTGTGTGTGTGTGTGTTTGTGTGAGTGGCACCTGAAGTCTTTATATCTATTTCTCACCACCTTGTACAACTCATGCTCTTTCTCTGAAGCTTAAGGCTATAAATTTACAAAAGCTACATGCAACTCAATCTGAAAGTAGAGCTTGTCAGGGAACTTGATATTACAATTTAAGGCTGCTTCTATTGGGTTGCAGTTCAAAAGAGATTAGGTATGGACCATTTAGTCATGCAGCTCTTGAACCGGAATCAGCGGTGAGGGAGCGCAGTCCAAAGGAAACAGGATCACATCTTAGCTGATCCAGACCTGAGACCAGCTCGTAAAACTGTCCCCCTTAATGGATCACCTCACAGGAAAACACACACACACACACACACACACATCGCAGAAATGCATGTAGACATGCATACACGCACACACAGACATGTTGAGAAACACACGGATCATCAGACACCATCTTCTAAACCCATACGCATCCTTTTGCACTCGTTCATCAATATAGCCGTCCCTCTAACAAGACATGGTTTGAGATTTATTCTTGAATCCATAATGCACAAATTCAAGCAAATTGTTTGGTGAACTTTGTCACATTTGCATGTGTGTTTCAGGGCAAACAGAACAGTGTGCGCTGCTCCTATGATGTGGAATGGCTCTCTCAGGAGGGTACACACACACACACACACACACACACACACACACACACACACACACACGCATACACACACATACAGACACACTCATAAAACTCCCTCTTGCCCCCTTCAGCCAAGCCCAGAGCTTGACCTCTCCGTGTCACTCAATCCGCCAAGCAATATTTGCTTTCGTCATCATAAATATTAAATATGCACAGAGGCAAATATTTGGGTTTGGCGACCTCGAAGTGGTAAATGAATTAATGTATTCACATGAAGAGAGCAGGGGAGTCAGGGTGTTCTCGCAGACACACGTCCTTTCAGCCTCTCCAGCTCTTTACCGTAAAGCCCTGCCAGTGGTCACGCAGGGGAAGACCCACAGCTCCTGAGGAATGACATGTGAAAGAAGGGCCATGGCACATGCATAACGTTTAGAGGCCAGAAAAATGTTATCTGCTTTAGACATTTGTGGCTGTGATACACCGAGTAACATTGCAGGGAAACACAGGTGGCGATAGGAACTTAAGCGAAAAATGAGAATGAAATACAATAGAATTCATCTGAGAAGTAAGATAAGTTGCCAAATAATGATGCTCAAACATCTCTTTGAGCAAGTTGCCTTAAAAGGTGCAACTCTTGCCTCAGCAGCTGTCCAGTGCACAAGAACCCATGACAGCAATGATACAGTCAACTATTTGGTCCAATGATTTTTACCAATCATTATTACCAACATCAACATTTTGAAGCTCTGTTATCCACATTTATTTGTCACATCTGCCAGACCTCTATTCTTAATGAAGGCAATACTAACCTCCAACGTCATCTCTAAATGTTAACCCCTCATTTGCCCCTCAAGGAAATGATACACTGAAGATTTTCACAGAAAATCTCTATGCCATGACTTCAAATGGCAGACAACCATGGCATTAGACAATAAGTGTGGGAAATAGGAAATGTTCCTTTGTAGACTATCAAGAACTCAAATGTATTGTGATTAAAATTGTCCTGCGTTTTGTTGAGCGCATTTCTTAAAATGACTTGATTCTCCAGAATTCTGGATATGTT
>OMKZ01029871.1:0-11047 GCA_900302535.1 Neoniphon sammara
TGTACACACACGCGCGCGCGCACACACACACACACACACACTGACTTCACTCACACAGGTAGCTAGTGCTTTCATTTCAGCAGGTGGCCTCACACAAACACCCACGCACACTGAGACAGGTCACCCCTGCTTTCCATTTCAGCGGGCGGTCAGTAAGTAATGGCGGTGATGGCTGAGCATTGGACACTCAGACAGAAAGCCAGGGTTATCTTCCAAAACAACACAAAAAGGGCCAAAGAAAGAAAGGGAGGGAGGAAAAAACTCAAAGGAGGCCTTGAAAAGTCATTTGCTGAATGTCCTTGAATGCCTCGATTTTCTTCCCTTTTTATCCATGTGTCACCCACACACTTTCTCCACCCACACCAATAGCCTGGTATGCCATGTTAATTACTAATATCTTTCAAGCTTTCATTTCTTCTTCCTAAAAAAAAAAAGAGATTTGTTTTTTCCTGTTGAGTCAAGATGACAAAGAAAACAAAAAGAGAAAAGAAGCGGACAAATTAGAAGTGAGAAAGACTACAAAGTCTTTTCTCGGTTTGAAGAAAAACAGACAAGCTAATTATTCAGTGACACAGAGAATGTGACGGGGCCGTCAAATCTCAAAGAATACAAATCATGTTGTTTTTGGTCCTAATGTCAAGGAGTGGGACTCGATGTTTCACTGCTTGGCCTCCAAGATGGAAAAGCTAAATGAGTCTCTGACATACCCCCGCTGAACAAACGAAGACGATGATTTGATATTTTGAAGTTACAACATCTTTACTTTCCTGACCAGTCACTTGTCAAATTACTTTAATTTGGATTTCAGCTACCCTGATTAATACACTGTTAGCCCCGTTTTGTCCTATATCACTCATTGTAGGGGTGCACAAATCGATCGGCCACACACTTTACATCTAATCAGGTCAGATCAGAACCGGCAGGTTCAACTGACTAAAAATCCGATTGTATTCGCTGATCTGGTGTCGCAGTGCGGCTGTGCTGATTAACAAGAACATTAGTACATTTAAGGAATACTCATTTTGAAAATTTTGAACAAATACTGTTTTTCTGACTTACCAAGACCGAGACAAGATGTTCGATACCATTTTCACCTCTGCATGTCCACTGTACGTGTTGGTTCTGATTGTTAGCATTTCATGTTAGCTTAGCATAAAGACTTTTAGTCTACAGGAGTCATTAGACTAGCTCTGTCAAGGTGAAAAAATAAACCATTTTGTTGTTTTGTTTTGGAGGATCTTAATTATATTAAACTAAAGAAAATCGTATTGGCAAAAACAATCGGCATGCGCAATCAACCACGAAAAATGCAGTCAGTGCATCCCTACCTCATGGTAAAAAGTGAGCGCTGACAGCTTTAAGCTGAGGAACAGCTTTGCAGCTGGTGGCAACTACTCCTGGTTTGAATAAGGAATGATAAAAAAAATATTAAGTGATTTTTTCAGTAAACTGAGGTACCAGTGCAGAGACTTGATGTGACAATTCCTGGTAAAAACCCATTCAAAGTGTCTAAGTATCACTTTAAGCCTCTTATTGTCCTACAGGCATATGCAAGAAAAACCCAACATGTGAAGAATATTTAGCAAGACCAATGAGCGAAATTTTAATCTGTTTGAATTTTGTTTGAAAGACAAAATCCTTTGTCACAGAAGTTAAGGTTTAAAACGATGCATCCCAAATGACATACAATAAATGAAATGTATAAAAAGCCACATTGTTTACCAGCCAGGCAATTACTGATAGTTAATGAACTATATTGCTTCAAATATAAAGGATATTAAAATGGCCACTCAGTAGAGAATTATCTACACTCAGAAGATATTTTTGTAGAATATCCCTGCTATCCATAACAATTTTAGTATGTCGCCATTGATTTACCAATAAATAAATAAATAAATAAATAAAAAACTTGATGTTCTTAATCTAACCATGAGGAACATATTCACATGAACAGGTATGGCACTGGGAGGTAGATGCAGTGGAAGGAGGGTGACACATATCCAGACATTCACAACTGGGAGCCGTCCTGCACACCCACGGTCGCGTCCTGCCGCCCACCGAGCAGCTCCGCTGGGGGTTAAATGCCTTGCTAAATGGTACCTGGTGCTACTTATTAAAAGGAGGGAGAGAGCGCATCTCCTTCGATCACCCAGCGGGGCCCGGCTGGTCCGAAGATTTGAACTGCCGATCTGCAGGTCAATACCATTCTTTTCTTGCCATGAGGTGACTGCTGCTGCTAGAGAGCATCATATCGCTACTTTGATTTCAGGATGAACACTTCAGATGTCAGCAAAACCTGGATTCACCCCTTATTCCCTACCGAGACAACCCCCCCTACCCTCTTCATCCTTATTCCCTCATCCCGCCCTTCCTCCATCCCTTTCCCGCGGCTCCTGCCTTATCCCATTACTCACATCCCCTCCATGATATTCCCATAATATCCCTTCAGGGTATTCCCAATCCCTATGGAATGCAGGCTGTGTTCCTGGGATAACAGGGGGTTGACTGGCTGTCTGGCTTCTGCGGGGAATAGGGGATGCGTTTCCTTCCTCTGGAGGAAAGAAGCAAAAGGAAACTCCCTCTTTCCATCTCTCCATCCATTTATCTTTGGACTGAACCGATAGAGCAGAGGAACAGTGATTCTTGCCTCCACTCTTCTTCCTCTCTTTCATTTCCTGTTTCCGTCTGGCTTGAGAAGGGAGAGATCTCTCCCTCCTTTGGGATAATGAATGTTAGTTTTTTCTTGCTTAGAGCAATGAGGTGGGGTCCCTTCTTCCTTCTATCTTTCCTTCCTTGCCCCTAAACTTCACAGATGTGAGATGCTGCTGGTAAAACAGGAGATCCTTCTATATCCTTGGAGAAAAGAATCAAGGATTGATCTGTCTTTCCTTCCTTCTTTCAGTGCCTTTCCCTCTCTTCCCCGAGCGTGTCAAAATATAGTTTGGGGCGACATAAATGTAGTGTTAAGTATGTACACAAGTCATTAATTTATCGTTAAATACTTATTTAACTTGGCTGTTGACAGTTTTAACAGCAAAGGTAACACCAAAATGTGCTCAGACGTATTTGTGTCTTGAACTGCCATGGCAACTGGTTGCTGAGAGAATTCTACCCATCAGGCAATTTTGCGAGGCTGGCAATATTCCTTTCCTCGGAGTAATAAATGGATGAGATTTAGCAGTGATCCCTCGTTCCCTCAGTCTATCCCTTTTCCTTTCTTCCCTTCCATCTGTACTTCCCTCCAGGGAATTTCGAGGCAGGAATGCTCAATCCCTGGTGTGGCTGGGGTCCCTAATCCCATGGCCTCTAAATGGTTACTGGGTGCTGCCTACACATGGGTCACCTTGTAGGATCACTATCTCACACACACACACACACACACACACACACACACACACACACACACACACACACACACAAAGTCTTGGTCTCACTCTGATCTCGTAGCCTCTAAACGGCTACACTTGACTGCCTGGACTCGCAGGTCCATTTGCAGGACTTAAAAGAATTCAAAGCCTTAGAAAGTGTGTGTGTGTGTGTGTGTGTGTGTATGTGTGTGTGTGTGTGTGTGTGTGTGTATTTTACAAAGCCGACAAAACAAGTTTATCCCATTATCACTTTAATAGTTTTGCTCTGTTAAGTCACAAATAAACAGAGACACTCAAATTAGTCGTACACTCTGACTTCAGATTCAGCACGGCTTTCACTGTTTTTGAATTCATTTTAATTATATATTCTAGGGATGATAAAATCCAATGTCAATTTATTGAGTTATGAAACCAACAAATCTCCTAGTATGTAAACAGAAAGGTGGCAAAAGCAGATGCAATTTAGCAGCTCTTGTTTTATACAAATAACCCACAAAAACCCTATTTTTCACTACCAGTAATTCAATACTTTTATAAACGTCATGTAGCCAGGTAAGGTGACCAAGATCATATTGATACTTGTGACCTTAGTGAGTAGGTTCAGTGCCTTGTGAGTAGGTTCAGTGCCTTGCCCAAGTGTCCTTGGGCAAGGCACTGAACCTGCAAGCCACTGATCCCTTGCGGCAGCTCTAGAGAGAAGGAAGAGCATCACTCATTCACTTACCCAGATTCCCAAGCAAGTCACAGGTTTTGGACAGACAACATCCTAGGCCTGGATGACATATTGATATAAAATTGATATTGAGATCAGATACTGTGTGATATTTTGGATATGACTGAGACATGTCATAAATGCTGTCTGTTTCTGGTTTTAAAAGCTGTATTACAGTAAAGGGAGGCATTTTTCTGAACTTATTAGACTGTTCTAACTGTTCTATTATTTGCCTCTACCTGATTGGTCATCATATCCACATCACTATTGATTGTTTATCAGAAATCCCTTGTGTAAATATCTTATGAAAGCACCAACAGCCATTCCTACATGCTGTAACAATATTGATATCAAGGTGCTTGGTCAAAGATATTATAATATTTGAATTATGGGATGCTTATTAAATCCTGGTTCTCTAACCTTGAGTCATTCATTTGATAGATAAATTTCAAATGTATGTCTATTCTCATGAGCCATGATATTTTGGTGTGTGTTTCCAGAAACTGACAGCTCTGCTCTGTATGTAGAGTAAATTTGGCTGCATTTATTTCTATCCCAACCAGATATGTCACTTGGTGATTTAGTGTGTCATCTGCACACATTCCTACTATCTTCATGTTGCCTTTTGCCAAGCACTGGGTCTCTCTTTCCCTGTACCTCCTCGTTAATCTATCCTCCTCGTTCCCAAAACCTCTCCCCACCCGTCCCCCTTCCCTCTCTATGTACAGTATTTCTGCGCTCCATTCTGTCTCTCGGCTCTCCCTTTCCGGAGATTTTGGCATGGTCCGTCTCATTCTGCCAGAGCCCCTCGTTCCCTTTCCCTGGCATTGCTTCGCTCTCCCTCTACGCCTCGCTCTTCGCCATCCATCCGCTTTGGCTGATTTTGGCTTCAAGTGCATCTGTCTGCTGCACCCTTCATCCCACCGTCTTCCTCCCTCCCCCGCTGACTCTTGCTCCCATCTTTCCTTGCATCTTTCTACACGCTCGCTCGTTCGCCTGCTTACCCTCCACTGTCTCATGCGCCTCTTTCTTCCATTACTCTCTCCATCGCTCGCTCTCTTGCCACCCTGCAAACAGCAAAGTGGGAGTCACTGTCACACACACACACACACACTCTTGCGAGACAGTGGAAAGACAGCGCGTGCACACAGATTCTCTCACAGATTCTCACACACACACACACACACACACACGTGAAATGTCGAATCTTGCAAGAGTGGCGACTGTCAAAAACACACACTTGCACTGTACAGTATCAATTCCCACCACATCTGTGATTTGTGTGAAAGAGGAGCAAATATGTATGTGAGCGGACTATCTGTGTGTGTGTGTGTGTGTGTGCACGCGTGAGTAGTGTGCGAGTGTGTGAGGAGGAGTCAGAGACAGCATTGGAAGTTTTCATTGGCTATAGTATCGCGGCGTGTAATGTTGCGTGGCAGACAGACAGCCAATCGCAAGATTCCCACACGCTCCGATTTATGAATGAGACGGCGTGTATGCGAGGTACGTACACACACACACACACACATACACACACACACACAGAGTGAGAGTACTCCACAGTGATGTAATACATTCTCACTCAGAGCAGCAGCGTGGCTCGTAACACCAATGCAGTGCGAGCTGTATGAGAAGAGCTCAACATTATACCAACCTACATTTCCAAATGTTAGCAATGAGAAATATTCTGGGTAATTTACTACATTGGAGAATATGAGGAAATGCATGAGTACAATTTACACACATTTTATTATCACATTAGCACTCCCATTAAATTTATAATATTCTCTGTTGTATAAAAGTGCTATGTAAAATGTGCATAAAATTTCAAATTTGAATAAAACCACATTGCATTTGGTGAAAAAAGCACATTGTGTCAAGTTCAACTTCATAAAGTAGTGCCGCTCTGAAGCAACAGCTGTAATACCAGCTAATCCATCTAGCTCTCTACCAACTGTTAACCACGCACTTCATATCAAATGTCAATTCAAAGTGCTTCTTTATCTAACTGCAGAGTGAAATCACATTGTGTTTGACACCTCCGGCTTTTTTTTCTATCCACAGCAGCACCTGTAATACCTGCTGATCCATTAAGTCTGCGTATCATTCTATCACCACAGCCCACACCCTCTCTCTGAAAACCATATCCTCCAACCGTCTCTACCCAAACCAGGAACTGAGAGCGCCTCATTTGGCTGACATTGTGTACCAGGGAGTCATTTTGCCTAACCGGTATGTAAAATCATAACTGAAGAGCCGTGTGTGCGGTGGGCTGACAGAGAGGAGATTGGGAGGGGAGGAGAGCAGCCAAAAACAATCAAAATATCCTGGTGTGGCTTTCCATGAAGGGTGTGTGCTTGTGTGTGTGTGTGTGTGTGTGTGCGCGCGTGTGTTTGCACATATGTGTACAGGCTTATGAGTGCGTGTGTATGCACGCCTTTCTATGAAGTCATTATTTGGCACGTTGTTCTGCTGTCCAAATTCAGTCGCGTTGCTCCCAGCACACTATCATGGATAAACAGTGCCATCTTTGGTTACACAGAGGAATAGCCGCTCACAACGAGCCAGGCTGATGGGCAGCAAACCAGTGCTGCAACAATAAAAGCATGGAGTAGTCGTGGTTACACAAGTCTCTGTTTCAAAGAGGTGATCTGGAAAAAACAAACAAAATAAATAATAGAGGTGGAACAGGGGAAATTCTTCACTCTGAATAACTGGAGCCATGTGCTTGCCAGTCATAGAAGTGAAGCCTCTCCATGTTAGAGCTTCAACGTGACCTCACTACAGTATGTATCACCCTCCATCCCTCATCCAGCCTGATTAAAAACCCAATAAAATGACTGAATAAATGAGCTGGCCACTTAAATGTCACCTCAGCTGAGAGGACTGGTCACGAGCTCAGTGGGTTGTTGGCCAGCAAATGGGATCCTGCATGAGTCTGAGCCTCAATAAAGTGCTGCCAGACAAATGAAAATAGTACTAACAGCATAAATGTTTGAGGTTAAAAAAAAAATACTCATGTTTTGGGTGTCCTGGTGGACCAGTGGGCCAGGGTGCATACCATGTAGACACAATGTCCTGGGTCTGAATCCAGCCCAGGACCTTTGACACATGTCACCCCCCTCTCTCCGTCCCACTCTTCCTCGTCTCTCTCTACTTTAAATGATCTCATGAAGGTGAAAAAACAAAAATCTAAACTTAAAAAAACAGACTCATTTTGAATATCTTCCATGAAGAAGGAGCAGTTAGTTAAGAAGACCAATAGATTCCACTCTGAAGATTTAGTTGTTTTAGCTGAGTAAATCTGTCATCTTAACATCACACGTGTACAATAAATTCATAAGACACATTTTATACAAACGTTACTAAGAAAGGTTATTGTCATGTCATAGATCTACATGATGTATCGCATTATATTGATTTCTTCAGCAGTCTTGACTTCCAGTTACTAACAAATAGCTGGCTTCACTCATGAATTCTCACTGCCACATAATGCCATGTGTGATATCCACAGACTGAAGTTACAACTAAGAAACTGTGAATCAGAATAGAGAGTGTGCCTTGAGGAGGATGACCTCATCCTGATTCAGAGATTCGGGGACAAAGAGCGCTTTCCGTGAGTCAAGACTGCCACCTAGAGGCTGAGATTAGAACTACTACTACGACTCATCCTGGGTGATGTCATGGTTTAGTAAGAAAGAGAGAGTTGGAGAGAGGAAGGGAGAAGAAGAGGGTGGGAGGAGGAGGAGGAGGAGAGAGAGGAAGGGGCAGGAAAGAGTGAAAGAAAGGCAGAAAAGAGAGAAGTGGAGGGAGGGAGAGGAAGGTGACAGAGAGAGAAGGTGGTGATGTCATGTTTTCAGAGCATACAGTCAGGCAGAGAAAACCTCGGTCTTTGTCCAAACTCTTTCATTACTCAATTCGATACTGAACAGCAGTGCTTTGTGCCGAACAGCGGACACTAATGAAGTGTCAGTTTGTCAGTCAGGCAGGAAAACAGTCAACCAGTCAGTCAAGGACGCAGGAACTGGACACTGGACAGTATCTTGGTTTGAACTGTCTCTAAAAAGAGCAAACAGAGGCAGGGCTGCAACTAATGATTATTTTCACTGCGGATTATTCTATCAATTTTTTAATTAATTGGTTAATAATTTGGTCTATGAAGTAGCAAAAATCCTCAAAGTGATATCCTCAGATTGCTTCCTAAGTCTGACCAGCAACCAAAAAATGTATATCTATGATATGGACGGATAAAAGTAAGTGAGCCTGGAATTAGTGAATTTTTACTTGATCAATGACTGAAATGATTAGGCAATTATCAAAATGATGAAGATCAAATTTCTGTTGATCAAATAATTGATTGATCTACTGTTAGTTCCAGCCCCAAAACAAAAGTGCACTTACACAGAGACAAACACTCACCCATGACAACAACTAGTGCCACACTGGGCAGAAAACCAGCAAAGTTCTCATGTTGGGTCTCATCAGCGACTGCACACTAAACCCCACAGAAGTCCATTCCAGTCCGTGCTATTCCAGACTAATCCATTCTTTCCCATAGCCTCCCAACCATTTCATGCCATTCTACACTTTCCATACCAGAGCAGACCATTCAAAACAATCCTAGCCTGCCCTCACTGTAATCGCCCCTGATTCTGGCCATGACAGGCAATTTCTCCTGCCAGCGACTTCACTGTGAAAAACATTGAGAAGATATTCATACGGAGAGAAAGAGAGGTAGACAGAAGTGGAAAAAAAGATGCAGGGGAAACAAAGTGGGAGAGACAGGACAAGATGAGGAGTCAAATAAGGGGAAACAGACAGATAAAAAGCAAACCAAACTAATCCTTTCGCTCCAGCAGTGAGACTCTGACCTTTAAAGTACTTTGCTGAGAGCAGCGAGGGGGCGGCCACACTAATCTGCCGCATCTGACCGTGTGCGTTTATCTCAATTTATTTTCAATAAGCGCTGCCCATTGTCCGGACGGGGCTGGCGATGCGTCTGTCTCGGTCCGATTTCCGCCTGTTGCGACAGACTGAAAGTTCACCCCAGTTGAGCGTTTTCTGGACGGACCGTTTAATCACCGTCCGTTAAGCCAATTAGAGGCATGGCATCCCATCGCTGTCCATTTTTGTACTTCTGCCGCACCCACCACATCAATGTGCCTAAACAACCCAACAAGCGCAAATCGATCTCTCAAAAATTCAGTGTGTTTTCTGAAGCATCAGTGTGAGAAATAGACAAGGCCAAAGCAGATGAAGAAAGAGCTAAGCAACTTTTTATACATTAATCTAGGAGGTTAATAACAGAGGACTGCTTCTCTGTGACATTGAAACCTGCAGGACACACACATGCCTGCACACATTAGGAATATTAAACTCACCACATTCAAATTGCTGCCTATAATTTTAACCATTGCAAAGACAAGTTCAAGTAATTGTTCTCTACATGGCAGGACCTCTGGACCTGGTGTAAAACATATACATGTGCTCACACACAGACTGATGGTTGTGAGACGGCAGCAGCCCGCAACAACAGTCTCAGTCAGAAACCGATCCTGGCATTAGCAGTGCAAACACACATGTATACACACATACACATATACACACTATACCCACAAGCACAGAGGCACACACATGCATACGCACACCAAGCAGACAGGAACCAACATGCCATCAAAATATGACCTGTAAATACAGCCACACACACACACTCATGCAAATGATATGCAAAGGCTACCTGCAAGCCACTAAACATTTGCCCCGGTACAAATTCTTTTCACCCTTATGCGGATCCACCACTGAGCCATCTGCTGAAGACAGCTGCTTTCAAATGTTTTGATGTCAAAAACCCACACATACTCACACATTAGGCCACAGATGTCCATTTGATAAAACTGTAGCCATGGATCCCTACATCAAAATTTCTGTTGTTGTTAATATGGTACTGAACTGCAAAGCAGCCCACACTGTAAGTGGGGACATAATGACAAAAAAAACTGAAACATGATTGGAAACATCATTCTTGCGTATTGACTGACTGGGATCATTTCTGGTGAATTGATTTCTAGTCAAATCGACTCCTCGTCTTCGCCCTCAAGCCCCTCAGGGATCCCTGTGTGGTCCTAGCACCCCACTTTGGGAACCCAAAGGTCTTGGACAGCCCAGTCACTACCAGTAAACATGACCGGCCACTTTGCAGCTGCCCTGTCAGAGCTCAACAATGTCTTCGTCAAGTAAGTCTTCTTCAGTAAGATACCTTCAACAGCCACAAACAAGCTTGAACTGAATCTGAACTTAATTTCCTGAAGGATCATTATCTCCTCTGAGCACATTCTGTGATACAGATATTGGTTTTGAGGAAAGCAGAGCTTAGGAGAGACTACAACTCAACAATTACAAACCAAAGGTTTTAACCAGACTCATTTCCTGAAAGACAATTTCAGCAATTCCTCTAAATTATAGAATCAAAACAGATCTTCCATGAGGCAATTAGACTGCTATAGCATCAAACGCCTCTTGTGCAACACACTTTACACAGGAACAGGTTAGGAGCTGAGATGAGCTGAAAGAGCGAGAGAGAGAGAGAAAGAGAGTGAGAGAGAAAGCGAGGCAGGCTAAGAGAGGGAGGGCGAGTGTGAGTGAGGAAGAGAAAGAAACAGAAAACAAGAGAGAGAGAGCAAAAGCGAGAGAGAGAGAGAGAGAGAGAGAGAGAGGTGATGTCAGAGAGAGCTCCAGGGGCAGAGAAAAACAGAGGAAAAACAAAGAAAGGTGAAAAAGATAAAAAAAGATCAAGCCCCAAAATACCAGACGAGAGGGAAAACCTTGGACTGTGTTCTTGAGTAAACTCGGCGTGTGCGTGCGTGCGTGTGTGTGTGTGTTGTCTGTGTGTGTCTGAAAATTTGCATGTTTGAAGTGTGTGATTAATGTCCTTCTATGGATGTAGGGACCCCTTGGTGAGAGCAACGCC
>OMKZ01029872.1:9755-26361 GCA_900302535.1 Neoniphon sammara
TTTTAATTTCCTTGCAGTAGAGTGCTTGGTTAATTGACTTATTCCATGCAATATGTTCAGGTAAGATAAAAGATGTGTGATCAAAGGCCCTTTTAACATGCATCCGGGGTTACTGGATTGTAATTGAATAGTGCAGAGATGTATGAAATCAAGGTGTACTTGCACTCAAGACACATTGAAGGTCTGATAACTCAACCCACCTTTGAAGGTGGTCACAGGTGCATTTGTCCACATTAACAAAGTAGTGTAAATGCAGTGCGTCCTCAAACTACATATGGGGACTTACATAAACCTAAGTAAACTTGTTCTTGTAATGTAAATAAACTAAATAACTGTGTACTATCTAACAGAATGTCTTCTTCCATTTTGAAAAATAAAAATCATGTGCATACAGAAATGCCAGTTTCTTAGCACCTGCAATTCCTAAAATTGCGGGTGCTATGACATGCATGATACTTTCAGACAAATTTACTAAGTCGTTTACTAAGCCTCTGCCCGTCACAACATGCTATTTATCAAATAGGTGCACCAGCCTGGAATCGCAGTTTCCTTGTCATCTGAAGTGCACAAGCCATGAAACTGCAGTGTGCTTTTCTCTCCTGCATGCACATGCATATAAGGGAGGATCTCACAAATCATAGGAGGGGATATGATAAGTATGGTGGGTTAGATACTCTGTTGGATTTATTAAAGTTCTTGCAATTTGCGTCTGCCAGTTTTGCATGGAAATTTCTCTGCCTCCAAACAGCAGTTGCAAAATTGGTGCAGGTAGGCCTAATGTATTGTATTGTATTGTATGACAGTCCAGATAATGGCTGAGTGCCCCACAAAAAAGTTATATGATATTTTGTGATGTAATACATTAGATTATGTTCGCCTCTTAGAAAGAGTGCAGTAATGTCTTTCTGAGGGCACCTCAGAGGAACACATATTGGACCAAATATCTGACCATTTTAGGATCTAACCCAAGCAAAGAAGGGATATTAAAATATACAATGGGCTTTATTCATGTAGGCATTTTAGGGAGACATCAGCTGTATCAATGCCGTCCACGCCCTCCAGCTGTTCTAATACGTGTGTCTGCTGGACGAGTTGCTCTGCCTCTCAGCTCAGTTTTGGTCACTGGTCGCGATGGCTTGTGTTTTAATGAAGGCAACCTTTTCTTTTCCTCTTCTTTATATGGCATGCTCTCTCTCTCTCCCTCTCTCTCTCTCTAAACTCCATCAGGAGCTTGCTCTTTTACTCTTGATGTGTTTATTTTCTGTTTCTGTTTTCTTGATCATAGGAACCCTCCAAAATATCAGTGTTTACTGTCACCAAAACTTCAACTGCAGCATTACTGTTTGTCTTTAGTGAATTAGTTGAAGGCTTCATGTATCACAAACTCCAGTGCTCCACCATTCAAGTGTGCATGTTAAGCTCTGCTCCATGTGCAAAACTATAAGTAGAGGGCGGCTCAGGTGCTGACTGCGTAATTATGTGCTTCCTTAATAAATCTGATGTTAATTTCATGCAGATTGTGGCCACAAATTGCTCAAAAGATGAAGAGCAAAGTGCATAGTGACTTTCATGTACGTAAGCCTGGCCCTTTGTGTTTTGAGAGGGACAGAGAAATCTAATCACCAGGTGTAAAGGGAGTCAATGTTATTTGTGTTCAGATTTCAGTTTTGCAGGTACTTAACACTGAACTTGGGTAGCCCACAGGAAATAATTTAATGACATGTCTCAAGAACCTCCCCTTGGTTGCCAGATTTTTTTATAGTCAGGTAAAGTTTTTTGGGAACAGCGAAACTGCTCACATTCAATGAACCTCTTTCTTCTTTCTTGTCTCGCCAGTGTAGTGATGCACACACTAAATGATGTGGCACAGACAGGGGGGGTCACAGATTACACACGCTTAACAACTGGAGGCCCGATTAAGCTGTCCCAAACATGTTTTTGAGATTTGAAGCTCTGAAGCTTGTTAACTTCAAGAGGGTCAGAGAGGCAGTCTCTCCCAAGCTTTGAGCTGTCTCAGATTTTCAAACATTTCAGCACCGCAAGTTTTGTCAGCACAAAATCTGAAACACTCTTGTGTAAGATATGTAAAGGCAAGGCACAAATGAGTACACACAATAAGTGGTGCATGCTACTCTTCCTTCTCAAGCTCCACTTTTACTCAGTCAGGTGAAAAACAAAGTCATGCTTCAAGTTTGTTTCTGTGAGACAGCAGGGTATCGAGAGCCCTCTTAAGCAAGTGATTAATCTTTTAATGTGTGACCCCTTGTCTGTGCCACATTGTTGAACGTGTGCCCCACTAACTTGGCGAGACAAGAAACTACAGAAATACAGTGAGCAATACAGAAATCTGGTTCACACTTGATATACAAAACAGTAGAGCGTGGAGTTGAAGAGGAGGATATAAAGTCCATCGATATAAGAGGCAAGGGAGAACCACTGGGTTGGCTGGTGGGAATTAAAGCAGGGATTTGCTGGAGGGAGAGGACATGGACAGAATGGCAAGTATGACGCTGCCCCTGCCTTTAAACACTGAGGAGTCAATGCTTATATGATACAATAATAACAGACAGGAGCGGAAGAAAAAGAGGTGGAATTAGGACACATCAAAAGATCTCTGGCTCTGTGGTCCCACAGATGGGAGGAGAGGAGAATTTCACATAATCGTTTGAAAGAAATATGAAAGCCTTTATTTTATAATGTACATTTTGTCCTAAGTCAAAGTTTGCCCAACAGCAAAGCTCCTATGAAGACTTTAAGCACTGACAAACACTGTACATAAGAGCAATGGAATGAATACTTTGGTGGTATTATTAAATGTTATCTAACAAACAGTGGCACAATCCATATTCTGTCTTTAATGCCTAGCATGTTCTCAGGTGGTATAGCCTTTGTCACTGTATAAAGTCACTGTATAAAATAAAATGAGCAGCAAAGTTCTTGACACCACAAAAAAAAGTCTTGTTTCTTTTATCCATCTTTGTCAGCATAATATAACAAAGTCTTTGGAAACCTCACAGTGGTTGTGGTTGTTACTACTGACACTAAAACATTAGCTCAGTGTGTCCAATAGGTTGAATTAGCATGCCAGAACAAGTAGCTAGTCTAAACACTCGCAATTTTTTTCTGCTCCGTGATCTGCACAATAATTACGGCTTTTAGTGAAAAACAGAAGACGACAGATCTACACGACATGCCAGAATTTCATTAGGGCTGTAACTTGATCCATTTTATGGCATGGCTCATGGTTCTAAACCGATTTGGCTCTGTTACCGCTGGTCATAATTGGCAGTTGTGTCAGCAATCGCTTTGGATAGAGCGTTTTCAATGAGTAATTAGCCTGGCGAACAAGGAACTTGTGGGAATAGTGATTTGTACTTCCATTCAGGAGCTGAGGGATGGCCCTCCATGCATTTACATTCACAATTTGTTCCTCACATCTCACCCCTTAGTCCTTGGTGTCGAGTGTGGTAACAGTAACAAACATAAAGGAAAGTAAATATTACGTGGTGACTATCAAGACTGGGTTATTGTGATTGATTGAAGAAATGAAAACACTGCATGTTTATTTCATCCTTTATTCCTCGCTGAGTAATGGCTGTTGCCAGATCTCTTTCCTGGCCCTGGCACCATGCTAAAACAAAGTGAAATGAAGTGTGAAGAAAGGTCTGGCCACCACTAATGAGTCATTTACTTCCTTTCCAACTGCATCCTTGTGTTCTCAAAAACAAAAAAAAAATAAACATTAGAGAGGAGAACAATATTTAGAAATCTTCCAAATGATCAAGAAGATTTTCTTTAAGCAATATTACTGCAAGGTGATGAGGAACAAGCCATTTCTCTCAGAAATGTCTCATTAGGCACTGTACTATCTATCTATCTATCTATCTATCTATCCATCCATATAGGGAGAGAGAGAGAGAGAGAGAGAGAGAGAGAGAGAGAGGCAACAAACAAGGGCGACTTCTAGCTAGTTCCAGCCTAGAACATTTTTCCCCACTAAAATAAACTCCCATGACCTCAGTCGGCCCTCAGCCTGCAGTCTCCCGCTGGCTCAGGGGTCTCACTGACAGCACCGCCCCGCCTCTAACACTCCTGGCCTACAAGAGCCTCAGTTGACAGGGGGTGGAGGGCAGGTGTACAGGTCAGGACTGATAGTTCCACACAGCCAAAGGCACACAGACACAAGCACGTACACTTGCACCCAGGTCTGCAGATTGCTGGATTTGCACAGAGACAGAATGACATAACCATGTTATTACCTATGTTTAAATATTTGAGAGGCAGTTTTGGGAAATGAGCCTTGCTGAGGCACTGTCAAATTCTACTGAACGGTTCAGGTTACACCAAGATCAATGTGATGCTTTACCTGCTCTCTACAACAGCAACAGAAACTCACACACTGCTAGTGTAGTAGGTTGTAATTATAAGTTTTGGGTATGTGTTTGTTACTATGAAAAACTGTCAGTCCTTTTGTAATTGTGTCACATAGCTTATGTGGACTGACATTCATTTATTTATTTTTAAATCAGTCAGTTCACCAGAAAGCAAACAATTAATGTGAACAAGCACATAATCCATCAATAAATGTATCTCACAGGTTTTTGAATTTAGAAGCCTCCACTGGAAAATCTCATCACAGAGAAACAGATTAACTTGCAATTAGGCTTCACAGCATCATGAAGATATCAAACCTATCAAGTATGCAAGTTAGAAAAAAAAAAACAGAACAAGGGAAGCGAGCAAAGACAGAGTGTGTGAAGAGTAGAAAAGACACCTGCACACAGCTATTTAGGATGCATAAGTCCTCCAGACAGTGGAAAAATGATCCAACTGTACACTGTGAGTCTTTGCTGAGAATATGTTTTCATCTTTATTTGGCAAATCAAAAGAGAACAAACACAGTGTTGTTGCTTCCTCAGGTTTGCTTATTGATTACATAACCGCATGAGAGGTGTTTAAAAAGCTTGGTTTCAAGTCACAAGACCTGCATCCCCATCAAATCATGGGGGGGATGACACTATCCTGTATATTGTATATATTTACACCAGCTCCAGCTTCTCTATCAAAAGAGTATGGGCTGCAACTGATAATCAGGAAGACGGTGAAACCTGTGACTTGAACTTGAATCTGATTGAATCTGTGAATCTGATTTATAATTTCTTTTGATGTGAAATAAACACATTTCAAACAAAGCCTCAGTGTGCAGGTGGATATTTTTTCTACTGTGCATAAGTATGTGTATTTCTCAACACATTTATTCTCTTATCTGATATTTATGACTTAAAAAATTTTGATAAATGTGGAGGTACACTAGAGTCTGAAAGTTAACTAATAGGCTGAATGGTACAAATCTGTTGAACTCCTGCAAAAAGAACCATGTATAAAGTTATTATGTTTGCTTTTCAATAATAGGTTAAGCAGCCCCGGTCCTGACATTTTCATAAACCATAATTGTCACAGTCCTGTCTGGTTTTGTTTTCTTCCTCTTGTTTGTTTTTTTTGCTCGTTTTTAGCATTCTGTCAGTCCTGTCGTTTGTTTGCCAGTCTAGTCTTTGGTTAGCCAGCCTGTCTGCCTAGTTTCTTGTCTACAAGCCTGTCCTGCCGCCTGCTTCAGTCCAGCTGCGCAACTCTGTTCAGTCTGCCTGTCATCCTGCACTGTGTGTCTGCCAACGTTGTTTGCTACCACCTGTACACCTGCCTGCATACTCAAGTACAGACCTTTTTACTTTACCTTGCCTCAGTCTCTGCACTGGGATCCACTTCTCTGCAATACTTGTGACAACAGAAGCTTCACTGTGCACCTGGCTAACTACACCCTATTAGAGGCTGCATATTTGATGATTTACATATAAGTTTGTCCATTGTTGATTTTGCAGCAAAAAAAATGTCTGTATTAGTCTGTATTACTTATGAATATATTTTTTTCTTTTTCATTTTGCCAATTCATTGTGGGTAATATCTGCATTGAGGTTGAAAGTGTAAATTAGAGTGCCCAGGGACACATTAGAGCTCTCAGTGTCCTCTCATAACCTACGCGGTATAAGAAAGGTTAAGATTAGGGTTAAGGATGATATGCATTTAGTTATGAAGTTAATAGTATGGCCTTTTTCTAGACACTGAATAGTTGTTTATATTGTCAATTGAGGTAGTCCTATTTAAATCAAGAATCTGCTTTTCAAGGCAGGCCTGGCTAAACATACAACAATCAGATTTCAAAGCAAAATACAGAGGGAAAAAGGGGGGTAAATTGATCTGACATGTTCAAAAAGGCAGAGTTCCAATATCAAACCAGGAGGCTAATTGGCCAAGCCTATTTAAATCTTCATTACACAAAGCCAGAACCTCTTCTTATTGAGTCTGCCACGAGATTCTTCATTATTAGTTTAACTCACCGAGGGAGACCAGCTCTTTCGGCTTGAAATGATTTTGCAGTGGGTTCCATGACAAGGGAGTGGAGAATATGTAAGTGCCTCGGCCTAATTCAGCTCTGATCTCAGATGCAGATAATAGAAACTATTCCTGTGAGTGCAATTTCCAGCAATTTCCACCAGGTTTTTAGAGCTGCATGAAAACAAATAATCAGGAAACAGACCCAGAATGGCCTTATTAATAAAAACAAACAAGTCAAAAGGAGGATAGGGCTGAAAAACCTGGGCAAGCAAGGAGTAATGATGAACAGTATGAGGACTTCACAATCAATAATAAAGCTAAATGCTCCCAGTGTCCAAGGCACAAAGGCAGTGAGAGGAGGTACATGAATATAAAAGAGTGCCATAACCCAGTAATGCCTTTCAAATGGTGGCAACCATCATAGAACTACAGACAGAACTTGAGTCTGTAAACAGTCTGAGCGCACAGGCCATTGACATTGACCACTGCATCAAGCCAAAACAAAACAGCACACTGGCCGTCTAAATTAGTTTGGAGAGAAAATCAAGACAGCTAGATAATGCTAAACATTGACCTCAGCTCCTTCATCAAGAATGACTTAAGGCAAGTGATGCAGATCACACAATACAAGTCTGGATTGAGGAGGTCCATGATGTGCAATCCTGCTACCATAAGACTTTTGAAGACACAATGATAATCAGAGAATGCCATATGATCAACTTGCTTACCACTAAACCTGTTTGTACACATGTAATATAATGTATATACCGGTACATCCACAGTATGTGACAAGGAAACCGAGTATCTGGGGAGAAGAGCTGAGTGTGACAGCAGCCTGCTCTTTACCAACATCCATCACTGTGTGATGCAGTTTTTCTGCAAGCTCAACTTTCATTGACTATTTCCAGTCTTAATTGTCGGTTTTGTGTCTTTGCCCATCTCATACTACAAGAGTTGTTCCAGATTTATATACACATAAAATATTATGATGGCCTTTACTGGAGTGGGAGGAAAGAATTTGAGACCCTAACCATTAAGAGTCTCTGTGCTGACTGCTGGGCCCAACTGCCTCAGATGTGATGAATCAGCACATACTCTGGTCAATGTAGCCTAAAATCCTAATGACTAAAGTCATGTGGTGAGACCACGGCATTAATCAACTGTCATCCCACTGTTGCAATGCACAATTCAGGGGCATGACAATCAAATATGAGGTCTGATCAAGCCCAAATGATGTATCAGAAAAGAAAGATAACCTTGACAAAATACTTGAAAAAATGCCATAAAGTAAAATGGACTGGAAAAGAACAGAAAAGCCCCTGCAGTGAAGTAATATTGAGTTTCCTGTTTTTATCTTTGACTAGGAAACAAGACAAAAAATTGCAATTGAAAAAATATCCCCTTGGACTGGGTAAAAAAAAAAAAAATGCTGATAACCACTGCATTATAACATTTTTGACTGCTGTCTGGAAAATATTTTTTCCTGCTTTCATTAGATGTTGAAGCATGAACCAATATTCATTTGAGAAGGTAGCTCATGGAATCCATTCATTCATTCATTCATTCATTCATTCATTCATTCATTCATTTCTTCAGTTCTCCACTCATTCTTTCATCTATGCAAATTTACTGACCAAAGCAAACACCATGGAAACAATAACACAGACTCCATAAAACACAGCATGAAAGCACAGCAAAACACATAACAACGCACAACAGCGTACATAAGTAAACATCAGCTGATGTGGCCAGACATAGCATGATTTAGTGCAATAAGTCACTCTTCAGTAGTAGCATGAGAACCTACACAATTTCAGATGGAAATAGGCAGGCTAGTAGGAGTAAAGATAAATAAGTGCCTGGTACTTTGGTTTATTCCTGAGGCACTCTCACCAGAGTACATCAGTTTACACAGCGCTCTAATGGGTTGACTAGAGTAGCTTCCTCACCACAGTCCTCTCAAGATTTTGGTTAGATGTGTCTTGGTCAGGGCAGTAATGCTGCTGGCAATTTAGACGGAGGTCCTTGATCTGTTTTTTTTATTGCTTAAGCTCATGCTGCCAAGCCAGGCAACAATACAAATGGGTAAAGCAGATTCAATAAAACTCAAATAAATCAAGGTCATCAGTTTACCACACACAATATGAGTTCATCCTCTGTAAGAAAATTGAGTGCTGCAGTATTCTCTGGCAGACCGCATCTGTGGGTGTCTCAAAGTAAATTTTGCTATCTACAACAGTCCCTACATACTGTCCGCGAAGTTGTTTTTGGTTTTGACAAACATTTAACTCAAAAAAGAATTCATTCCACTGTGACACAAAGTTGTGAATATTATGCCCATGAACTATAGCAAAAATGGGCGTCTAAAATTGCTGCTTGTTTATCCCTTTGACTGACTTTTCAGCCAAACCTGAGATGGGATTGAGTCAAAAAAAAAAAAGAAGAAGAAAAGAAAAAAGTTTTTTCCCCCTGATTTTTTTCATGGACAAATTTAGAGAAACATGTTAAAAATGTATAGGAATAACTTAGACTTTTGATCATTAAGTGCCTGAACAGCAATGATGTCATCAGAATAAAAGCCACAAACAGAAACTAACATGAATGATTGGAATGAACAAATAATTCAGCCGAAGTAAAGAAAAAAGCACACTGCAATATAAGCAATCAATATCTACTTTGAATATTGTAAAGAAATGAGGCTGCTTGGTCAGGTAGATTAAAATACCACAGGACAGATGACTTGGTGAGAGTAAGAGGAGGAATGGAAGCCTTACACTGTGTTGCATTGTCCTCCAGACAACCCTCTGGGAGCAGCAGAAAAATAAAGAAGAAAGAGATTTAATTGGACATTGGAGAAACAGGGAGAAAGAGAGTGAGAGAGGGCGTTTAGCAGGAAAAGACTGTATCCCTGTGGTTAGCAAAGGAAAAAGTTAAATGATAAATGGTGCTGCTGAAATAGTCAATCCTCCAGCCTGATGTCTCTGAGATTCAGAAACCAAAACATTTTATTATAAACATTCTTCTGTGTAAAAGCTGGTACATTCAAACCTGATCAATGCAAAGATCAGGACCCGTACGTATAAAACAGTTTAGAAGAAGTCCATAAATAAGAGACATTTCATTTAATACCATCTGTGTGACCAACACAACTAATTTGAACAAAACACACAAAATAGCTTTATGTTTTTGGTTTATTTCTAAGCTGTAACATCAGCTTAAAATGCAGATAGAAATACAAGATGAGTGAAATGATAGTATGTTATTGAAATACTTGTCATCCTGAGCAAAAACTCACTATTCCAGTCAGATTTTTTCTCTTTTTTTCACAAGTTGGTCTGAGAATATTCATGGATGGATTATTGGAGATACTATAACCAGTAGTTTTCTCTAAATGCACCTTTGCTGAATCATTTGTGATAATGATCATCAGAGCTAAGGTCTAAACTAAAGCCTCTGTAATCTTCTTTTTGTTGGGATTATCCATTATTTCCTGTTCCTTTTGATGTGAATCTTTTAGGCTAGTAGAACAATTTCAGTTTGCAAACAATAGACTATAGGACTTTATGTTCAATGTGAGAAGAATAACATTTTCATTGATCTGCTTTACATTTCACACAACTTTTACAGCACTTTATAGCACTATCTTGCCGAACAATTTAAAAGATGATCAACTGTGTCATTAAAAGCAAAATAACATATTTGATAAGAAGATTGGCACAGGGGACAAAGGATTAAATTCAAAGCTATAGTAAAGAAATAAAAAACAAACAAAACTTTTTGAGACATAATGAAATAGCACAATACTAGCTCGCATGGACCAACCATGTTTCTGTTGTCAGGCCTTTTCACCTCCTCTCCAATATTTGCTGTCAAAATCCGTGCCAGACCCAAACTAAACCTGCTGCTTCCCCTACTGTTTAAAAGAAGTGATTTCCGGCTCCCTTTCCTGACAATTCACAGTGGTGATATCCATCAAGCAAGTGAGCACAAGAATCCAGATAAGTCACATTTGACTGTAGGCCAAGGTTGAGGGGACCATGGAGTTGTCAGGAGGCCCAGAACTTGCACAGCCTCTGTCTGTCAGTGTAATGCAGCTTAATATGGAGAGACTCCTTTATATCGTGTTTCAACAGCATGGGATGGTGATTTACATCTTTTTATAGCATTAACTTAGTTTCCTGGTAGCCTAGGTGATTTTCACCATTCTAAAGGTTGTGTGGAGTTGTACAATGGAAACCTATTGTAGTGATCACGTCCATCTGGGCCAAATTGATCACTATAAGCGGATGATTATTATAATCATTTTTTTAATAATTATTTTACTTTAGTTCTCTTGCAGATGACCGTCTAATCGACATTTGTCTATTTATTACATGAATATAA
The DNA here is from genome assembly GCA_900302535.1 of Neoniphon sammara. Taxonomy (NCBI): domain Eukaryota; kingdom Metazoa; phylum Chordata; class Actinopteri; order Holocentriformes; family Holocentridae; genus Neoniphon; species Neoniphon sammara. The sequence goes on from OMKZ01029872.1 coordinate 20,529, forward strand.
AGTAATGAAACTGACAGCTTTGCTATTCACTGAAGTAAATTACTGTGTAATTCAAATATAATACATTAGGCTACAGACAGTATAGTTCAAAGTATAATTATGCTATAGTCTAAAAGAGTACTGTGCTGTTTAAAACACAATAATGTCAGTAGTGCAAATACTAAGCAACAGATTGATGGTGGTTTAAGTGCATTTCTAAATTTTTAACGAGCCTGAAAATAAACTGTTGGCTCTTGCTGCTGAACTGGTAGCAGAGTTTGAAAAAAAAAGTATCATTCGAGTAAAGTAAAATAGAATTACGTTAGTTTAAAAATTTTTGTATTTGTATGAAAAGACCCAAAATGAAGGGGACTACTTGATTACAATGAGCATGTTATTTAAACAGCATTAGTATAGGAATGATTCTGTTCCAAGCTTTTTGATCCATATAAGTGGTTGATCACTGTGGCCTCGATCACTAAGAGCGGTTTCCACTGCATTTTGTATCATCACAACTAAACTCCCATTTCAACCTTTCCAAACCTGATCCTCTACCTGCTTCTCCCTTTTGGCACACTGCAAATTCTGTGACTAAGCATAGGCCATTTTTGTGATAAGGTCATTTTTGTGATTCTGTATTCTGCTGTAATAGTTTCTGCCCTATCCCTGCAGTACAATCCACTTCTTGGAATATAGCCTAAATGTCCAGATAATTTGTGTGGGAAAAAAAAACATGCTTTTTGTGACATCTCTGCAACCTCTGGCAGTGAGTGTGCATCAACAGAAGCTACTTTTTCACTCACAACTGAGAGGCAGTGGAAAACAGGGGTGGGGTAGTTCAGAAGGGAGCTTAGGGTCTATCTAGACTACAGGAATATGGATTTACGATTTTTATCCTTGAGTCTTTTTGGCCCTCTACTACCTAAGGCCACTTGGTCTGAGCTCTGGTAAGTCTCTGCCTTCAGCTCCGCTTTCAGTCGAGCTGCCTCCACAAACAGCATGAGTCATAAAACTTCTAATGGCACCAAAAGTTCTGAAATAACAAGTAAAAAAAAAAAAAATCAAGTGAGAATCGAGTCAAACCTCCCCTATTATGAACTTTGTTTCAGAATTCTGCAGATCATTTTTCCTTTCAATGCTTTCAATAATTATGTTTTTTTTTTCAGTACTGTTAATGAAGTTCAGTGAAGTGCTCGGTCCACACAAATTTCCCCACCATTTGGCAGCCACTGATTTCACCATAGGAGGCTGAAATTTGGAGGTATGGAGGTCAAGTGTGTGTGTGTGTTAAAGTGTGTGTGTGTGTGTGTTCATGCCAAGTAGCTAAAAGGGGCATGACAATGGGAGTGGCCCATCTCAAAAGGTGCATAATTTCCAAAGGGATTCAGACTTGCAGATTTTGTGGAAAGGTTGGGCCAAAGGACATGTGCCACACACACACACACACACACACACACACACACACACACACACACACATACATACATACATACACACTCACCATTTTGCCATGTCCCCTTTGATAATTCATAAGCCATTTCTCGTGAACACTTGTGGGAGGCATTATGTGTTTCAGCAGAGTTCCTGTTTCAATGTTGCAAGTTAGCCATGCCCTCTATACTTTAGCCACTCCCCCTTTAATAATAATCCACAAAAATCTGTCTGGCTATTGGTCCACAAAGCTGTGCCCACCCTATAGGAACTGCAACTTTCTACTTATGAAGCTGAAATTTGTCATGGAGGTCAAGTATTTGTGAGTTTGTGTGTGTGTGTGTGTGTGTGTGTGTGTGTGTGTGTGTGTGTGTGTGTGTGTGTGAATGCACACACACATGGATGCATGCATGTATGTGGTCGCAGCTACTGCGAATTCACGCTTTTCAACATGTAGTGTGTGCAAACCAAAACGGCTCATATTGTTGATTTTTCATTTTTCACACAGGCACCACAAATTAGAGTGTTGGCCTCCCCTCTTATCTTCTCCGTCTGCTTACCAGTCTGTCCAGGCTGGTCCCAGCTGCTGTGGTGGGTCTCTCTTCGGGGGTGTAGGGCCTAAAGCGAGCATTGAACACATCTGAAATGCCACGTGCAGACCTGCCCATTGATGAAGGCTTTGGTTGACCGCATCCTTGAAAAACCTAAAATAAAGAGAAGGGGCAAGCAACAGTTACAACAATAGGATGGGGGACAAGTGAAGAAATCATATGTTGTAGAGGCTTATTGCATTTGTACTGGAAAAAAACAACTGCCATCTTTTCATATATTAACATTTTCCTATATGTACAAGCAAGGGCATAGGTTTGCATATGGACGGTAGGGACATGTCCCTACCAATATTTTGGAAAGACAGATTGTCCCTAACAATATTTGAGCGAACTCGTTCTTATCATCTTTCCAGAGAAGTCATATTAGATCTTTCCTTTTCTCCTTGGCCTGCACTGCTTAACACACATGAAATTTTGTCCATGCTGACTTGTCTTCTATTTTGTAGACAGTCCTGTCATCATGCCACTAAAAAAGAGAGGGGATATAAGCAGCATTTTTAACATCCAGAGAGTAAGTGATCAAACTAACTAGTCAGAAAGAGTTAGCCATGTTGATTTAAAGTGAAAACTTGCCAGCTACCCAACGTCTCTTTTTACTGGAAAATAATGTCAACTAATGTTAGTTAATCATGTTAGCTAGTTTCAGCTAGCAAACTAAACCTGGTTTCTATCACATGTTGGTTAGTAGTCAGGTTGCTAGCAGTAGTAAACATGAAACAGGTGGATATATCAATTTATGAGTTGAATTTCAGTCTAGAAATCCCGTGAAGGTGCTATTATTAATGCATTATTTTGTATGCAGGAAACAGCAGCAGGCTAGAGAAACAGAGCAAGCTGTTCAGGATACAGGTGCATCAGAGCTTCAGGTGAGGTCCTAATAATGAATTATAGTGTGGAATTATAGGAAAATATCAGCATTAAAGTTAGTCTCATGATGTTCAGCAACATGAGTTTATTTTATTTGTTTTATGTTTACTGGGGGTGGGGAGGTGTTTACATCAGAACAAGTTGTTTCATAAGATCCTGTTCACTCAATATTTAAAATTTCCCTCAAAAATAAAGGGACCCCCAGTTTAGCCACATGTTTTTAATCTCGTTCTTCAATGCATGATTTTATTACACATAGGAGAAATCAAGTAGGCCTAAAGATGCCTAAAGCTTGTGAATGTAACTTTGTAGAATGGGGGCAATTTCAACAAAAATTTGAACTCAAACAGCTTTTCCACCCTCTCACCTGAGAGTCAGTACCTCCTTCAAACCCCTCCCACCCACATACACGCTTGTGAATGTGACTGCAATGCTGATGCAATGTGGGAACAGGAATTCGGGAGCCAGCTCCCTTCTCTGCCATTCTGTAGCTACAGTAAACTAAGCTAGCAATGCTTACTTGAGGTTATTAGTTGTTTGATTTGATTTTAACAAATGACAATACAGTCCCAGGAGCAGGCTGGAAAACCGTATTTTTATTCTCTAAATCCCTTTCTAACCCCGTAGAACAAATCAGTATGCACACTTTTCACTTCAGCTATATAGAAAAACATGTTTTACAATCATACAATGATATTAAATGTCAATAATCATGTGATAGGTAGTCATCATAATCTAATCAGAGTTTACACTTCACAAGTCTATAATTATTTGGGGAACTGACACAACAGCATTACAGCTACAACAGCGCTATAAACACAGGAAAACAACTTTGACAAAGCGTTGATGAATAAATTAGAATTGATGTTGTCAGCTGTCTTGAACAGCATGAAATCTCTATTGGGCCAGACCCAAGTCTATTTCCTTGTAGAGTACACATCCCTTTTGATCCGAAAGAGTTGTTGGTTGCCTAACCCCATAACATTTCTTCCATGAAACGCCTCTGCCAATTTGTCATTTTGGTCCCTGATTTGAGATAGAAAGCTGGAACCAATGCTGAACCAATATAGGACATCTGTCATGTCTGTGGCTCAAAATTATTTAACCCTTGAAAAAAACTTTTTCAATCCAGGGCACAACACTTTGATATCACTTCTGTATGACATGTTGCCTTCAGAATAGCAGCAATGAAAATATCTCATATATTGGACCAATGTGTCTAGGTCAAAATCCATTTTTGGGCAGACTAAAAAGTTTTTGTTTTTAAAATATGTGGGCTTTCACTTATAAATCCATTGCATCGCTGTGCAAATTGATTTAACCCATTCAGTTCTGGACTGAAACCAGTGATTACCTACATTATGGTTGTTAATGTACTTTATGTCATAATTTAACTGAATGTTATTAAAATATGTTATTCTATGTAGCAACAGTGAAAAGTGTGTGTATTGACATGATTTACATTGATCTTTCCCCTAAAAAATGCCCTTAATTCTTGAATAAGAAGCTTGGAATTGTAAACCAATACCTGCCTCATGATCTTTTTCTCAAAATAACAACAAAAGAGATCATTTTTGAGATAACTGTAATGAACGTCTATGCATACAAAAATTCATATATGGTATTCCACCTCAGTGTGTTTGGACACTGAAAATTAGGGCTGAAGGCAACCTTTTCAGTTCTTTCAGCCCTCACATTGAGATTTGAGGGAGTGTCTGATCAGGTTTTGTTTGAGTGATGCCACATTGTTCTGTGAAAGTAAGTATGTGGCAAGAAAAGCATTTTATAAGAGTTTAAATTTTAATTTGTTTTAATTTGTTTTTGGAAAAAAATATTGTAGCACTGAGGATTTATGGTTTATAGAAAAGATAAAATATAAAATATGCAGTATGAGATAACAGAGAGATGCCCAGGGAACCACATTATTTTGACTGCTATCCAAAGCTGAGAACATTGCTGTGCTGGACTTGAATATTGTGCCTTTTAAGACATGGTTCTGATTATCAATGACCTTCCTGGATCTGATGATTATAATGAAGTAAACAACACACAATATGCTACTGAAAGTTACCATTAAAACAGAACATGTCTAATTTTCCTGAAATATAGGTGAAAGTTTTCATATTCATAGGGGAGTGAAACAAAACAGCAGTGTGGGCCTCCTGCCATTTGAACCTGACATTAATCAATTTGCAGTACATTCACCGTGAGAACAAATAGTTTTAAAATGGCTCAGTCCCTACATGCTCTTAGGGCCCAAACAACATTCCTCTCTAACATCACAGCTCATCAGCATTCCTCACCGAACCGCCTGTTGGCCCCTAGCTCAGATTGTGATGGAGCACTTTAATGTGCTACATGGCCCTCATGACAAGGAGCAGTCTCTTCACTAATATTTGTCAATTCTTCACCATGATTACAATTCTGCTATTCTGTACAGTGCATAAGCGAGGTGATTTCCAGCAGGGCTGTTATGTGTTGCAGGAATAAAGTATGCATACAGCTTCATCTCAAAGTAGTGCAGCTTGACATATTCTCCAAAGCTTACTGATTGGCTCAGGACTAGATATGGTTAAAATCTAGATGTGGGGGAAGATTGTAATCTCAGACCAATCTTTCAGGTAAGTGCAGCCTTGCAGGAATTGTGATTCAGGCACATACACAATTTATCAAGCTGTACACTGTGCCCACTATATACAGCAGAGAATTTGACATCTAATTTACACTGACCTCTATAACTCCACTATGAAGATGGACAGAAAAAGGATCCCTGATCCCAAAGGATCAGGAGAAAAAAGTCTGACTGAAAAACTGGAAAAAACATTCAGCAACATCTTGTAGTTTTAACACTTTTAAGTTGTAAATAATTTCAAATTCTGATTAAATAAATTCTCTCTCTCTCTCTCTCTCTTCTCTCTCTCTCTCTCTCCCTCTCTCTCCATATA
>OMKZ01029880.1:13192-25092 GCA_900302535.1 Neoniphon sammara
GCTCTGACCCTCAGCTAGGATTTGCTGGAGGTCTCAGTGACTGAGGAACGGCCGGGTAGAGGAACAGGCACAGACACAGAGAGAGAGAGAGAGAGAGAGAGAGAGAGAGAGAGAGAGAGAGAGTCAGATGAGGATGCAGGATGAAGACAAGAGGTCAGAGAGAGGTTACAAATTAGATGCAGGCTTATAAGGAAAAAAAATCATTCACATACACAGTGGTGAACATTTTGTTCAAAAAAATTAACGAATTACTGCTCTCAAAAGCAATATTTCTACTTTGCATATTATCCCCTGGTATCAGTACTTTGTTACTCATTAAATTCTGATAATCCTGTGATGAATATAGACACCACGGATAGATTTGTAACACACACACTAAAGAGAAAATAATTATAATAAAAAAGTAACAATAACAAAGAAACAAACATACAGGCATAAAGGCCAGCAGTGCCAGTCCTATTCAGGTTGATTGATCACAGGTCAGTTTACACTTTCCTCCACCTTGTGTTTCAGTTTTAGCATGAAAGCAGCTCTTCTTGTTGGTGCCATCAGACACACTGTACAACAAGCACACCCCCACAGACACAAATGCACACCAGCATATTCGCTGCCATAATAATTACAATAATAATCATAATCATAATCTTCATTTATATAGTAGTAAAACAGTTCACAAAGTGCTTCACAATAGTTACAAGACAAGATATGATAGTAAAAGAATAGAATGGCAAGAGACACAGTAAAACAGCTGTAAAACAACATAAAATTAAATAAAAGAAAACACAATAAAATGCAGGAACATAAAATTACGAAGAGTAAGAATTAATAAAGATATAACTACTGTAATATAAAATATATAAATACTCTGTGACATGACTTTAGAGAAAATACATCGACACAAAAGACAACAGATAGGATGGTGTGCTCAATCTTGGAGACTAACTCGTGAATCAGCTGTAGTTTTGTGCTGTAAGTCGATAAAGTGGCATGTATTGTACGTTCAAATTTGTTCTACTTGGTAAGAACATTTTTTTCTATTTTTTTTTTGTGTGTGTGTGTGTGTGGGGGGGATCAGTTGAATAGATAAAAAAAAAAAAGAAAAAAAAAAGAAAGCTATCTGCAAAGACTGACCATCACTGCCCTCGGCCTTGGCTCTTCTCCCTGCTGGCTCCCCGATGCTGGAAAGCAGAGCCGCTCTCCACCCAACATCAAACCCCGAAAACTCATCTCTTCAAGAAACACTGCCTTTCCATTTTAATTGCATCGCCGTTTTCCTTTCCCCCGTTTTAATCAAATACTGCTGAAACTGCTCTTGCTTTGTATAAGAAAAAAAACTTAACTTTTCTGTCTTGATCTTGTTTCATTTTCTTATACTTGCTTTCCATACATGCTCATTTTAGGAAATTTTATTACATCTACTGTCAGCTTGCATTGGCTTTGACCCTTTGCACTTCTTACTTTTGGTGGCTTGCAATGTTGGTAATCCGGGAATTTAAACTTATTAAGCTTGCACTCATTGTAAGTCACCCTGGATTACACCACCAGCTAAATATCTAAAATGTAACTGAAGTTTATGCAGCTATTACATCCATTAACATATGACACTCTGAGTGCGGTTGAAGAGGTTTAGTCTGATTTCACTTAAAAGATAGGGATTTACTTAAGACCCTTTTCCGGGGTGAATTACAATTAGTTTGCACATAGCAGTTCAGTTTCTCGCACAAGGACACATGGCTGTTGACGGACAAACATTGACTGTTGCACAGATCAAACCTGTGACATTTGGAGCTGCCACCACTAGGTCACCCCTCAACCCCATAGAAAAACCTTATCCTTATAAACATGTGACTCACATATAATATTTGCCATTGCAGATATAGCTGAGAGTTGTCAAAATAAAGATACTGAAATGAAATGGAATGTGGTGTTAGAGCTGAGTAGATTCAGAGTCTTACCCATAAGCCTCACAGTGACGAGCATGTCTACACCTGACATGTGAACCTCATATTTTTTATTACAGATGAGAAAAAAAATGTTTATGCAGCATGAAAATGTTATATCATTGAGAGGGTTGCAACTGAGAAGTCCAGAGTCTGACCTGATGATTAGCATGCCTGACATGTGAACCGCATGATTTATGTTTCTCGGGATGCTAAAAATGCAAAGCAGTTGAAATGCATACACTTAAAGAGGGGATGTGTAGTGGAGCTGAAGAGTCCAGACTAAAATATCAGGCTTAAAGTGATGAGTATGTCTAAGTACATCTCATACATCAACTATGATAAGTGGCATCCGCAGATGGTAGAAGAGCAGAAGAGCTAAGCTAGCTAACTAATGACCCTAGACTGAATAGAAATGAAAAGAACATACTCTAAACCTAACGTTAAAATATTAATGTAAGCAAAAGATTTCATTTTAAAACACTAAATCCATTTTGAGAAAGACGTTATTTAATATTCACTGCTATTTTGCAAGTAGTGATCCCATAGTCTGTGACTTCGGTAATATTCCATATAGTGAATTTTATCTCTGTGCCAGCTGGTAGTTGGTACAGAGGGTGTCATTTTCTTAATGTCTCATTTTGGAATTAAATTTAAGTATACATAAGTATGATATACCGTACATAAGTAGTGCAGCCATCATGATTGGTACAGTACTGCTGCAAAGTTGCTCCTTTCCAAATGGGATTTTTTTTTTTTAATTCTGTGGCGCTATTACAGAATATAACATGTTAACAAGTCATTACATCTAGCAGTTTGGAAATCTTTTTTTTCTTTCTGTCTTATAAAATGGATGGATTCTGGCAATGGGCTTAAATAATTTCACTTGTTTCCAGTAAAATCAAACATGTTTCAAGAACTTTTATTGATTCCTGTGGAGCATTTTGCCTTCTCTCAAAATATTCATGCTTGCTCCTTGAAATTACTGAAACAAGTGAATTATCTCACCCCGGTGGCAGAATTTTTCACTGTTTGAAATAAAATACGGTTTTAAGACGTAAAACTGAATATGAAACTAAAGGGCTTGTTATCTGATAGAGAGAAAATCAGATGACACATATTTGAAGTGGTGTTTGAAGCGGTGACATAACACTATCATAACGGTGAAATGATATCTGTCATGAGCGTTAATGAATATTTGTGACTTTTGTTCAGTCTAGTTTGTTTAGCATTTGGTCAGTTCTGTCACTTTTCCTGCAAAATTGATATTGTCTTGATATCTTTGTCATGACAACTTGACAGGAGTCATAAATATTCATTCATGTTCAAGACATCGATCATGTCACGGTTATGACAGTGTTATGTCAGCCGTATTAACACAACTTCAAATAAAGTGATCCCTTCTTTTCCCTTTTACTTTTGGGTTTTTTGGGGGGGAGTTTTATCTTGCCCGCCGTGAGGATTAAGTCATGAGTGTTTGCTGTAAACTTGTGTGCCTGTAAAGCCCCTTGAGACTGAACAGTGATTTCTGTTGCTCTAAATAAATTTGAACTTTTAACTTTGTTTAACTGAAAATCACTGATCCTGCTCTCTCAGTGTTTCTATAACATAGATGGAGCAGACAGAAGACAACATTATTCTCATGATCTCACACACACACACACACACACACACACACACACACACTTTTTGTATTCTGATAATTGATGCTTGTTTCCCTGTGTTCCCCATGGAGAGTCATTTATGTTGCCTAACAAGTCATTTCTATTAGTATTTGCTCCTTATATAGCATTGACTGCTCTGTGTAAATAATGAAGTGTCTAGCCTGATAATGAGACTACTTCTGTGTAGCTTATTCCTTCTGTTTCTTATGATTTCTCATGCTGTGGCCTCCAGTGACTTGGACATTATAATGGGTGTTGAGAAGAAATGATTGGCAAAAAGGATTACAAGGTCTGTACTTCCTTTACGACCACTGGTAATCACTGAAGAAACATGACATTACTTTTCATTAGTTGTACTACTGGCTGTAAGTGCTGCATTGCTTGTTAGTGTCAGCATACTGCTTGCTCAGCATTTGGTTCCTGTCTGTCCTCATTGTAACATTAATTCTATTGTTCATTAATTTTGCATTCCTGTAAACCTTTTTAATGTTCAGTAAAGTGCTTCACTGATGGGAAAACACTCTAAGGTTTTTTCTTTGCTTGCCTGATCAGTTTCAGAGGTGTTTGTTCAATGAAAAATCCATTGCCTTTACAAAATCATGCACACTGTAGGGTTTCTCTTAAAATTTATTGTGATTAGTTTCTTTAGTAAACTGCATGCTACCACTGCTATTATACTGTGACTACTTATCTGCTGCCACAACCCAATAACTGTGGATTGCAGAATAAATAAATGCTACTATCTACCCGGCAATGTTTCCTAGTTGTGTGAACTGCATGCCTGATGCAGGAGAGATCAGAAGCCAGTCAAAGTGATGGATCCCTCTATTTCCAGCAGTAAGGGGACACCCACCTCACTCACTGGTTATTTTCAGCAGGGGAACACCTTACTACTGTGAGAGCCTTCTCTACAACTTTGCCTTAATTTTATTTTGCGTCTTCACTGCGACCAGAAGTAAATACCGTAACACTGTGCGGTAATGGAAAAAGAGAAAATTGTCCCCATTAAACACAGTAATTAGCTGTGTGATAGTCACAATGCAAAACACCTTTTGTTCAACACAATCTATTATGTCAGCAAAGGCAGCAGCAGGTCTCTGAGAGCTGTTTTTACTGTGTTTCGGGGAACAATGGGAGCATCTGAGTTCCGGGACGGCAAGCCTGCAGCAGAACAAACAGCATTAGCTTCTGACGGTGGCAAATACATCGGTGGGTTTAACGGGCATTAACGCAGGGGATTAATTGGCCCGCACCGTTCTGGAACTGCTCTCCGGTACCCTCAGTTGGAAAAAATAAGTTTTGACCCATGTTTTACCCTGTAGTTTGTCTGCAATGCAGTGACAGCAATGTTGCAGCAAATACACATGGCCGGAAGTGTGTCCGAGCAGCCTGACCTGAGTGCACCACATGGAGCTGAGATGTCTGTATAGACTGTAGGGGAGAGCTGGGACAAAGGTTTTTTGTTTTATCATATTCACTCAAAGATAGATGGTGATAGAAAGTCATTTTTAACGCACTTCCTTCATTTTTAGCAATTATTTTAGTAATTTCAAAATAAGCAGGTGGTATAAACCGAGAATGGAAAAGGTGCAATGTTGCTTTTGTCTCTGCCGAAAGGTTAGAAAATAACACATATGCTCAAAATCTTCCACCACAGTGATTAAGTTTGCATCAAAGCAGTCATGTCAATTTCAATTATTTGAAGAATTATTTTTCACTTGTGATTAGTCTCTCTCTCTCTCTCTCTCTCTCTCTATCTATCTATCTATCTATCTATGTAACCCAAACATTTACTTAACATCTAATCTTATTTACTTTAGTGATATTTCAGCAGCAGCCCCAAAGATCATTTGGCATATGGTATTTCAAAAGCAAATAAGTTTGTCATTCCACAGTCCATCTCTGAATCACTGGATATATATGTGCCTCTGTGATGATATGGTGCAAACATGACCATCTACGCTGCATCTCCACTGTTTATTTCTGGCATAACTCATCAGATGAGTTCAACTCAAGCAGAAAAAGTTTGATATTGATTTTCAAGACAAGGAACGTCTTCCGCTTTTGATGATTACATGGTGCAAAGCTTGTAGGAGTGAGAATTTCCCTGCGATTATGTTATCCACTGCAGACCAGTATTTCTGTCTTTGCTGAACAAATATCCAGTGTTTGAACTTCAGCACCCAGCAACAGTGGAGTATAGAGATTCTGACTACTTTGGTCGCTGGCTGATTGTAGTCTAACAGGCTATGGCACACCTCATTAGGGATGCATAGTGCTGACCAATCAGAGCATCCATTAAAAAGTCATTGTATGTATCATCATCATTTACTCCAGGAAGTAGGCTGGAATTTTAAACCTGTCAGATAACCAGAAAAAGTGTTTTTCATCGAGTATCAGTCAAATTTCCACAGCTCTGACAGTTCAAATCATTTGGGCAACTTTACATTAACAGGTCCTTTGTTAAATTATACCATGAAACTGAAAATTTAAATTCTAATTGAATTGGACCTTTCAGCATATCTTAGAGGTGCTGGGATGCTGAAATGTTTGTGGACTTGGTTTCTTAATAGCTCATTAATCTAACTGTCTATAGGTTATGGGATATTGTGCAAACACAGCAAGTATTAAACCAAAATGAAACCACACAAAGTAAACATTTATATATGCTCCGAATGTCACAGAGAGGACATTATTAATACAGCGAGAGAAGCAGAGAGCTTGCAGCCAACTGTTATCTCATATTATACAATAGGCATATGTTTGTGGATTTAATATTAATGTATGCTTTGAACGAATTTTTCTGTCGCTTGAGATACTTGCCTTTAAGCAAACTTTAATAACTAGCCTCAGATTTTGTTTTGACAATTCTTATTATGTGCCCTCTGAACAAGGACGCTGTCAATTTCAGCGACACATTATTCAGGTTTTACCATAACATTGCTGTCCAGGTGACGGCACTACAGTACTGCGTGACTGACTGAAGGATGAGAGAGAGGAGAAAGAGGAGGGCACGAGATTGGCAGGTGTTATTGAAGTTATAGAACATTTCTTTTGAAAATGAAAACAATTATCTTCCCTGTCCCTTTTTCAGAAGCTCCCCACTCCAGCTGCATCAACCACAACGGCATCCTATTTTGTGTTTTGTCTCTTCCCCACAGCACCACTTCATTATATCACACAAATCCATTTTATACAGAAATTAATAGTGGGAAAAATATGGTCTAATAAAAAGTAAAATATTTAAGAGGAAAAAAGATAAGATTATACAAAATCAATATAAAAATAACCTCATAAACCTTAAAATGAAAAACTTGAGTCCCATTGCTGACATGGTGGGGTACTTTTTTCCCTCTCAAGTTGCACTTGTGTGTTTTGCAACAGATCAGAGGCGGGTGTTATCTTCAATTAGTTTTAAGAGTCTTTTTGGAAGCACGTCACAAACCAAAAGCGGCTTTGTAAGACGGATGCTACAATCACGTTAGCCTTGAGATGCTTTTAGGAAACAAGGCTCTGCAGTTCTGAGTGGTAGAAATGAGCTGACATGACACAGTAATGAACTCAACTCTATTGTAGAACAAAGAACATTTAATCAGTCCTAAGCCTTATAATGTTACATCACTGCTGTCACAAAGGCATACAGTGGTTGCCATTTTTAGTTTCCATGGTGATTTAAGTATTTAGCAAGTTTCTTGCATCCATGAAACTACATAACTTTCCAAATATCCAAAATTGACAGAATTTTGGACTGCAAGTCTTCAAATGATGCTTTCTAATGTTTATACCTACTTACTAGATGAGCTCTGATGTCTATGTTGCAGATGGTAGCAATGACCAAGCTTATTACAGTAGTTAAGTGAAGCATCTTTGACCTAATCCATACCAGATCTCATATCTCATATATCTTAATTACATTATAAGTAGGGTATAAACATCCTATCTGAATCACGATGGGTTTTAAATATCTAATTCTGCATTCCTGTGTGGATTTTAAACCTTCAGACATCTTTATATCTCAGTGGTTCGTTTCCTACGAGGCTGCTCTGCTAACGAGTCAGAAGGAAAGCCCATGTCCAGATGTTGTGAGCAAAAATTCATCATATGCAGATATGTGTTTGTTTATGGTGATGGTGTGGTGTGTGTGGTGGTGGCGGGAGAGGGAAGTTAAAAAAAAAGAAAGAAAGAGTGCATGTGTAAGATGCACAGTGTGTGTGTGTGTGTGCGCGCGTGCGCGCACGCCCACGCTCATCTGTGAATGTGCTGTGAGTTCCCTAATGAAAACATGGCATCACCCCAAAGATGTGGCTTCTCTGAAGTTGACAGCCAGCTCTTACACTGATGCAGTTTTTCTAGAAGGAATAAATGGAAAAAAAATTCCCTTAGTAACTGTACATCATTTATCATCATCACCTTTATTTACCAAGGGCTGGTTGTCTGAGAGCACTGGAGCATGAGGTAAGAAGGATTTGGCAAACCTCACAGGAGAGCTAAGACAAAAAGTGTAGACCTAATGATATAAACTGTTTTCAATTTCCTTAGATAATGATAATGATTATGATAATGTCATCACATCAATACACAAAAAAATAGATCTTTTCCCAACTAAATAGAGCTCCTCAAGAGCTTTTACATGTCCTGAGAGACTGAGATGTTTTTAACCTCACATTCTGCACTGGAGCACTTTTTCACTGCAAAATGGAATACATCCAAAAGATTACTGATTTTAACATCATGATCATTTTGGGGGCTTCTTTGCCTCCTGTTTGTGTGTATGTGTAGGAGCTGACACTTCAAGGCAGTTTGATGCACCACTGGATGTCATGAGTGCACGCCTGACCACTGAAATCAGTTGATACATTTGACACATAGGCGACACATAGCTTTCAGTGCGATTCTCCCATGATGCCCTGTTGGACTGTTCTTGGCCCTGTAGTGGACCCAAGGGTGCCCCTGTTTGGCTCTGAAGTGTAAACTAAGCTAGTGATTAAGGCTTGACTGGCCTCATTTCTGCTTGTTTTGGAAAGCAGGGCAACGAGGAACTAGAGAAATCAGTTATATCCCGTGCCGCATCTGTCATCCTTTTACTCACCACCATCATCATTCATCCATCACTGCATCCATCCACAGGCCTTGCTCATACAATCTGTCATTTCACACTTCATTTGCACATGCAGGCACATTCATGTGCACACTGACACACACATACAATGCATACTTAATACAAAATCACACGCGCACACCCTCGCACAAAGTTGCATCTCTCAGCTCTCCAGATACAACATCAATCAACTATCTTTGACAACTTCAATCGTTCAGTCATTAACTACCCTCTTTATCATTCGCACGCACACACACAAACACACACACACACACATGCACAAGCTCATGCCCAGTTGCATCTCACATCTCATTTAGTGGCATGTCTACAACAACCCTTACTGTGTCCATCATCAGTGTAAGGGGCTATCAGTCATTCGCACACAGAGGTTATATGAAAATATAAATGTGACTAATGGAGGGAGATTGGAATGAAGACTATCCTGATATTACAACTGATAAACAGACAGGCATGTGGGTGGTAGGCATGCCGAACTGAGGTGAACTGAGGTGTGTGTGTGTGTGTGTGTGTGTGTGTGTGTGTGTGTGTGTGTGTGTGTGTGTGTGTGTGTTTGTCTAAGACAATAAGAGACAGAGAGGAAGAGACAAAAAAAAGAGTGGGGAGGTGAACAGATTGTGAATGTTGCGTTTACAGTGTGTGTGTGTGTGTGTGTGTGTGTGTGTGTGTGTGTGTGTGTGTGTGTGTGTGAGTGAGTGTGAGTGATTGACAGTAAAACTAAAACAGAACACATGAAACCGGTCTATTTGCCCTGGAGTCAGAGATATTTTCCCACTGATCCCTAGTGCAGTCTATCCATCCTGGTACTTAGTTTAGCTTCACAAAATAATACCCCTCCAGCCCCAATGTATTGGGGTGGCTGTATTAAGGATGAGTGGGAAAATGTTTTTTTGTTTGTTTGTTTGTTTGTTTGTATTTTAGGTGAACTGTTCCTTTAGGACTTTATGCCTTCTGCCTCAAAGGGACCAGGACTAGAAGCACGCAAACATGCATTCACACACACACACACACACACACACACACACACACACACACACAGTGGTCTTGTGACTTAAAAGACAGGGAGCGTTGTTAGTCACGACAGCTGACTCAGAGAACCAAGCCACATCCAATCACAGTTTGAAATCAGAGACTGAAAATCAATTCTTAATTATTTATTTATTTTTCTTCAGTATTGTTAATGTGTGCCATGTCTTCTTTCACTGGGCAGATCAAGTGAAGCAGAGGATTTTATACTTAATGACCTCTGCAATATAGTGCCCGAGTTGTCAGACTTGTTTTCCCACCAATATTTCAGACCCCCACATACACTTTCAGAGAACCAGCGCACCTCAAAAGACTCACTGCAATCACTGCATCTACAGAATAAAAAAAATCTACTGTCACATGCTTTTGGTTGACACTGGTACAGCTTATTCACCCTTTTCAGAATATTCATAAGAAAACAAAACATTTAAATCAGTTTCCCATTAACTGATTCAGACTGTTGTCATAGAAGGTTAGGTATCGTGTTTTGTACAATATTATCCAACAAACGAATCTAATTGCATCGCTCAGAAGCTGCCAACTACCGTAATCAGTGCATCAATATGTCTGACATATATTGCTATATTCTGTGACCCTAAAGTAATTACTAGTGAGAAAAAAATTCAAAGAGAACTTGTCTTTGTATTCATTTTTATTCAGTCCACAGTGCCTTTATATAATCTACATTTCAAGTTTATCCACGTTCTACTTCAGCAGTTGTGTAATTGTATAGTCATACAATTACATTCACTCACAGCTGTCTCTACTGGGTTAATTAGGGTCAAGTGCCTTGCTCAAGGGCATTTCTACATTATTTTTTGGATGAAGTGGAATAGGTAGGAGTAATAATGATAATCAGTATTTTCAGGAAAGTTGTAACAGTGTTATGAAATGTTCTACATACTTTAATAATTCTGCCCTACAACAAAAATGTGTAGGACTGTATCTTAATTTTAATCTGTTTGACCTGAATCTCACACCAAAAGGAAATGTCTCATATTTTAATGAACTGAAGTTTGAAAATTTAAATTTCTTTTCTTTTCTTTTTTTTTTGTTTTGTTTTCACTTTAATCAAGGTAGGTAAATAAATGTTACTGTAAACAATATAACTATCTGTTATATTGTTTATAGACTTATAGCACATTTGATTTTGATTGTAGCCTAATCAGCCTGTAGCTCCAAAGCTTGCTTGCCATTCAAAATGGTGAGTATTTTTTGGGGATGCCATTGAATCTAATTTCGTGAAGTTGTAAAAATCTTCCATAATTGTCAGATGAGTGAATATAACATTTTCCCCACCTTTTCTGAGAGGTCCAAAATCCTGCTAAATCAACATGCCTATCCTGCAAAGGGGTCATTTGCATTTGGTCACCCTACATTAATATATTTGTGGCCCCAAAAGGTGCGAATCAAAGCAATCCATACACAGTGGAGCCCCAAAACTGACTGGGTTTATGTTTTGAGATTTATTGGATTGGAGACATTTTTCGCCCTGAATTTTATTGTTTGAGCTTTTGATCCATTTTTGTTTTGCACCCAGGAGTGAAGGACCCGGACACAGTCTGCTGAGTGCTGGACAACTGTCATTGTTGTAGCTGCTTAGACAGCAGATAGTCTGTATCAGGGGTCTCTTACATCTCTCTGAGGTATTTAAGAGGTTCTGACCTTTTGGTGTCCACTTAAAACTTTTAGACAAGGAGCTTATTGACTGTCAGCAATGATTTATGTTAGTAAAGACAGTAGGGGAGAAAGAGAAATACATAGAAAAAGTAGGTGAAAGAAGAAGCATAAACTCTTGAACCCATTTCTCTTCCTCAACAATAAACATACACAAAGTGGAAACAAAACTGCCTTTATGCACCAGAAAGTAAAGATGCCTGTGCTACTTTGCATTCAGTGGTGTCAAGAGGCATAGCAGTAGGGTAGAGTTTATACAGGGCATCAACCATGGTAACACTTACACTTGGGACACTTATATTGTCGTGCAAAAACAAGATTCTTGCACAATGCATTGCACAGTGCAATGTGGCATTTGGTGCTGCTATATTTGTTTGCTGACAGGAAAGTATATGACCTTGTAACAAATCTGTCCCAGTAATTCCACCTGAAGGCTGACATTTCGGTATGCAAATGTTTTCGTTTTGTTTTGTTTTG
>OMKZ01029880.1:33718-47640 GCA_900302535.1 Neoniphon sammara
AAGAAGAAGAGGAGGAAGAAGAAGTGAGAATGTAACAGTGTGGGACTCTGTATGTGTGTGTGTGTGTGTGTGTGTGTGTGTGTGTGTGTGTGTGTGTGTGTGTATGCATGTCCGCGTGCATTTGCTAGTGCATGTCTACGTGTAAGTGCTGGAAATCTGTGTGTATAGTTCCTGTTTGTATTCAGATGTATATGTGTCTATACACGTGTGTGCTTGGCTGTATGTGTGTAGGCTTACCCAAGTGTGTGTGTGTGTGTGTGCGCGTGTGTGTGAGGTTTAAACCACTGCATGCTGTCTCATCCTGTTATCCTGAGCGTTCTCATCCATTTATGTGTGTGTGAGTATGGGTGTAAGTGAGTGCACTCGCATACATTTTGGCATGTGTATGCCAGTGTGTGTGTGTGGTTGCTGTCTGGTTTTATTCCCCCTGGAGGAGGCTGAATGAAGAGCATGATAATTCAACATACCACATCTGTATGCTATAGACTAATGTCTGTGTGTCAGAGCAAACTAAATGAAGGACCTGACAACTCAGCATCCCACAGTCGTATCTGTATAATATCTGCCTGTCTAATAATGTGGATAAATGGACACTACAATAAAGTATAATAGCCTATATAGAGGAATATTGATCTACATTACTGGAGCACATGTCATTAGTGTGGTATACTGAGGCTGTTCTTCAGAAACTGAGGCTCATAGTGCAATCACTTGGCTACAAGTTCAAGTTTATTTAGAGCCCCAAAACACTGTTCACAGTCTCAAAGGGCTTTACAGGCCCACAAGGTTTTTGGTGCTGTAAAATTATGACCCTGTAGAGTGGGAACGTGGGTAGTGTAGTAGTGTGTACATCATTGCAGGTAGAGGTAAGATGACAAAACATGCTGGGCTTCAAACACAACGGAGCATAACTGGAGATTGGTTATGTTTCAAAAGCAGAATCGCTCCTAGATCAGCTTTTCGTGATGTGAGGTGAAATCAGGACTCATTTAAAGTTTCACCCATTTTGGACCAATCAGATAATGTGTAGTCTACTCAGCTGGACATCTGACTGAGCCAGTGGTCTGACCCTACAAACAAATGAATTCCTGCACATGTCCACGCCTGTGATGATTTCCGCCCTTCTGAGACCTCCTCCTGTCATCCTTAAAAACAGAGGGTGATGCTCAGGGACACCATGGATACTATTTGAATTAGTCCACCAGTTAGCAAATAGCTCTGTTAAACCAGCAGAGTCAGAGTGGAAGTCTAGAACGCTGGGCTGTGTGGGGATTTGTAGTCTTTAGATCGTCATTGTGCCAGCATAGCTACCAAAAAACAACTGTTGAGATAAAAATAATCTCTTTGAGGCAGATCAGAAGAACATTTATTGTAAGATTTCATTAAAATACATAAGCCAGGAGTCGGCACACCACAGACCTCTAGAAATAGTGTAAAAATAACTCGGAAATGGCGACATGACTGGCACATTCTCCTGCGATACCAGCGTGATGCAAACACATTTCTGCTCCATTAACCTCAGTAGTTTGGGAAAAGCGTAAGACTGGAGCTACTCATTGCGTTTGGTTGGTCTGACTGCCTTCAGTGGAGCTGCAACCAGCCTTGCCGAAGCTCCCCTGCTTTGTTGGGCTTCCGGTTTTACCAGGTGTAGAGAATTGGTGTGTTTCTGTTTCCACTTCTGCCTGCCCTGTGGAATACATACACACCAGAGTGAAGACATTCAATCACGCTATTGAAGACACAAGTACAAATCATGAAGATCGTGAAGAAGTTGCTCTTTCCTGTTCAAATTTGGATGAAAACTCGAGAGACCAAAGAGAGGGCGGTAGGTGGGTTTTATTAGCTCCGCCCTTTTTCTGCAATAATTGGACACCTACTTCAAGGCTTTCTGCTCTGTGCGAAGGAAAAGTAATATCCACTTAGAATATTGTGTTTATGGTGAACTATTCCTTTAAAGTGGTAAGCTCTTTTAATATTGAGAAGCTGTCATGGCTGCGGTCTTTTTGCACTGAAATTCCCAGAGATCAATTCGCAATCAAGCACTGTGGTCAGCACTGTGACGTCTTTTTTTCTGGGATTTTCTGGCGATGCGATTTGAGTTCCTGTTTGTAGCGCTCTTTTCTTTGTCTGTCAGTTTCATCTATTTCCAACACATGCATCACTTCCAGAGGATTTTTTCCGGCAGACCAAAATATTCACTAAAATTGACAGTGTAAATTAATAACTTACTTTTGTTGGATATCAAACTGAAAAAAGCAACAACTTTTTTGTGGCATTTTTCACTTCTATGACCCCTCCGTCTTTTTCTTTCTTTCTCTGTCAACGGAGGTTACACTTTGAAAGACCTCTCTCAGTCTTTAGAGATGTCAAAAACTGCTCTGCACTGTATGTGTGTTTCCTCTCTTTCCACTTTCTCTCTCTCCTTTCTCCTCTCTTTCTCTGTTCATATTTTCCAATGAGAAAAACAGAAGCGCTGTCTCCTGCTCCATCACTCTCTGTCTCTGTCTTTGACTGTCTCTCCTCGTCTTTTGTGGATGTCAAAAATAGACCTGCTCTCTCCTCTTTTGTCTTTCCCTGCCCCCTCCCCTTCCTCTCTTCCTCTCTTTCTCTCTCCCTCTCTCCCTCTCCATCTTTCTCTCTGTCTTTCATAGATGTCAGAGAGGCATTTGTGTGCCGTGAATGTGGAGTAGAGGTGATGTTTGGATGTTTTGAAGCAGAACTGTCTGTCTAACCGTTCTGAATACAGACTGAGACCTATTGATTTCTGGTTTACGAAGGGATCAGAAACTAATCTCCATGGCACACACACATAGACACACACACACACACACGCACACGCACATGAATACACACACATGTAAGCCAAAAGACGAATGCTCTCCTCCTGTTACAGTGCATATACGCATGTTTGGATGTAAATGTAAACAGGTTCCTGCTGATTTTGGTAGGCTTTCATAGAAAATCCATGACTCTTGCATTGATGAATGAATGCTTGAGTATGCACACACACACATACATACACACACACACACACACACACACACTTGAACACATACTTACACCCTCACATGATTTATGGTTAACAGTTCAGTCAAGGACAAACCTCATAACAGTTTTGAAAAATCTGGACTGAAGAAGTGGAGCACATCTGTTTATTCCTACAAGAAATTTTACTTCATACATCTTCCTTTTTATGTTTTATGGTGCCCCTCATGCCTGCACGCACACACACACACACACACACGCACACACACACACACATAAATATATGTATGCACACTAAGGCCTATCTGCATACAAGCAGTTGCATGCATGCACAAACACAAGTGTATGCACACAAATATCCATGCATGCTCAGACTCACACAGCCGCACACCCATGCAAACAAACAACACAAACAACAGATTATAGCCTGAGTTGTCTTATCATTTTCTGACCAAAGTGATTTGGGAGGCTCTCAGGCTAACTCACTCACAGGCTGACACTCCCAATAACACGGCTCCTCTTTTATTCATTCCCTTTTCTCTTGTACCAGCGCTGCCTTTTATTTATTCACTTCATCTGTCTATTCGGCCTACTGTCATGTTGATTCGTGGTAAAATCTGGATGGAAGAGCGGCTCAAGCCAAACAAAATCAAACCCCGGATCTTCATCTTAAACAGACTTGTACGCCTGACCCCAAAGCTTCTCCGGAGGACTTTCCGTCACGCTAAGAGTTTAGTTCTTCAAGTGTAAATGCGAGTTTGCTGAGTTAAGAGCTGACATGTAATAGGATTAGAGTAATCTGACAAAACCTTTGGAAAGAAAAAAAAGATGATTGTTTGGATTGTTCAAACATGTTTTGTGAGAGCGGAAGTAAACATCAGATTAGTAAATTATGATTTCTGTAGTGCTGGTTAATCACAGTTGAGCCTGATAGGATATAAATTACAAATAAACAATTCTTTCCATGAGAATTGTAGGATGCGTTGAATGTTACAAACCAAACGAAAGCTTTCCAATAATTAGCTGGTCAAAATTACAGACAAGTAGAAGCTCAAAATAACAATAAAAAGTGATATCAAGCCTCCAGTAATACTTTTAATGGGCAAAATAGTGTACTTATCTTCTGTGATGGTTCGTGGTGCAATTTGAATAAAACAGAGGCCCAAGCCAAACCAAACTTAAGCAGATTTATCAGTCTGACCTCACGGCTATCTTGGAGGAGTGCCTGTCACACTGAGAATTGTTTTCCTTCAAGCCCTAAATGGAAGTTTTCTCCTTCGGTGTTCTTCAAAGGCTGGTACAGCATCCAAAGTTGGGAAGCTTTAAATGGGTCCCTAAATTATTCCGGAGATATTGGTGTCAAGTTGAGTCAAATTTATTTATAAAGCGCTTTTAATAAACATGCTTCTCAAGTTCTTTGCGGAGAACAAAGGATTAAAACTACAGATAAGGAGGAGACGACAAAACAAGATAATTAGGACGGAGAAAGAACAAGAGCAATGTAAGAAATAGTGGCCAGCTATTGGTGGCAAGTTTCAGGCTGCACAGATCTAATGTTGTATGAGACTAATGGCAGTTTCCATAGTCTCTCCAAGTCCATGCAACATACGGCGGATTGAACACATTCAGTCTGGGAAATTAAAACCAGCAGGCAGCCAACAAATGCTAGTAAATTTTGACGGCGCATGTTAAGTTTGTCTACTCTACAAGCCACTTTGGCAGGTAACCAAACCGGCATATGGAGGTTCGCTTAAATTACAAAATTAGTTCGGCTGGTAGAATAATGGAAGCGACTAATGAATCTTGGAACGCAGCAGCCGCTGTGGCCAAAAAAGCTTTGTTTTCTGCAGGGAATACAATACAGTTAGTCTGTAGTAGCATAAAACAACACAGCACATACACGTCGGTAGATTACTCCACATTGTAATCGACAAAAACAATTTTTAGTCACAATGAAACTATCTTGGAAAAAGTTGTTCCCCTGAGGACAAAATTTGTAAAGAGTTTGTTTCCCTCCAAACAAAACAAAAGAAAGCAGCAGAGGCCATGTGTAAAAGCAAAAATGGCAGAATATCTTACAGTTTACCTATTTTTTTAAGAGGCAAGCATTGGTAAGTGGACTCATCAGTAACTTAATACATTGTTGTTTCGTAAATAGTGCCATTGTAATGTGTCATTATGATAAAAAAAAAGTTTCAAATGTAGTTTTGGAATAATGACAGAGACGGACAAAAGCAGCTTAATTTTGTCGACATGTGGGTGGAATTATGCGCTAAAATATTGGCCAGCTTCTCAATTTTATGGCCCATCCCGGAATCAATGAATACATTAGTCTGCTGCTGGTTTTTATTTACTTCCCTGGACTGAAATTATTCTCCAACTCAAAGAGCAACAGGATCTAACAGCCAGGACGGAATTTTAAATCTTTTAAAGCGTAGTGGTATTTTGAAATTATTTCCATTTATAGGCTGTGTAAACACCGGAATGAAATGTGCATGTATTTAGAGCACAGCACAGCAAAATGTATATATCTGTTTACCTGAAATTGATATGCTCATAAAATCTCTCATCATGATGTTACCAAGTGTGTCTGAGCTCAGAGGCTCACTTATTTTACTTTGATATCTCCTTCTAAATATTGGATTTTATGAACTGTGTGTCCACTCTGGGCCTGAAAATGTCTGTTAGATGTCATCTGTGGCTCTGTTTATCCAAGTCTTTGTCTGCATTAGTTTTCCCTTCTCTCTTTGTCTATTCATATTGCTTGTACATACAGTACATGGCTGGATTGTGTATAGACTGCATAGTGTGATCAGAGTCACATCAGAAATCAAAATTTTCCTACTTGTTGAAAGTTTCTAGAAATATTCACGAGATGGAATTACCCATGAGGGGCAGCTTTCAAGTTTCACTGAGCAGTTTTTTACATTTTTTTTTAAATAGGGTGCTACTTTTAAGCTAGCCTTGACTTTTAAGCTACCAAAACATGTTCTGTACACCCTTATGCAACTGATATTTGTGACGACTGATACAATCACCATTGTTGACGACTTTAACTCCTCTCTTCCACCGGCCTGCCAGATTTCTGAGATCTGTATGTTTTTTGGGGGGATTTGGGGGGATTCCCCTTTAAAAACAGCACTTACCTTTAGTTTTGAGAAACCAAATTTCTAGAGATCTAAAAAGAACTCGAAAAGGTCCTAAAAGTCGTGTCATATTTTCAATTACATGATGGCCTTTTATTAATTCCCTCCATCTATGAAGTTAGTCAGGGGCTATGTTTTCACACCATTCTGTCTGTTTCTCTCAAAAATTATGAATGAATCTGCATGAAACTTTGTGGAAAGGTCATGGACATAAGACAGGAAGAGATGATTTAACTTTTTACACAGATTGGCCAGAAGGGGGCATGGCAGCCCGTGTCGTGTCTCAGCAGACATAATAAGAGACAAATCAGGTACATTCAGGACAATGTGTGCATCTCCTGTTTTGTTAGTGATAGGTCATGGAAAGTATTCGTTTTTGGTTAAACTCTAATATGTGGAACTGGCATATCTTAAGTGCACAACATTTGCAGAGGTATGTGCTCTACTCAGTGTTAAAATATGGACTTGCTTGCATTGTTCACTCTTCGGGCCCAAAATAGGCTAATCTGTGTAGCTGATATCAGTATAAATAGCTATAATTTGGAAATGGCTTGAGATTTAAAAGGTTGCATGTATTATAGCTGTTGTCTTTGTAGTGGGTTAGTGAATGCAAACTTTTGCCACAGTTTCTGCAGAGCAGACATTGTGCAGTAGAACATATCGCTCCTGTTATGTATAATCCTTGTAATGTAATGCTGGTGGATGTTGATTTGAAGGATTACATGCTCCTCTGTAAGTTGAAAAATCTCTATGACCTGAGTGTGTGAAACCTTCTCAAAACTAATTGGATGCACTCACAACTACAGTGTTGTCAAGCTGAAAACACGACTGCTGCTAAAGTTCCACCACATGTCCTCATCTCAACTCTGAAAACAGGCCCAACAGAGTGAGTTTTTCTTCTTTTTCAGAGATGTTTATCAATAATGAAGCAATTGACTTTTGCTTTCAACATTTTGTCATGTATGTCTTCAGTTCTAGTGCCATTGAGGTAAAAATGGCATTTCAAGGAAGGCTCAGGGACGTTTTAAAGAGGTTCAGAGTCAGACTGGTAAAGCACGGCCTTGTAACCTTTTCTATCTCATTCCTTTGGTAGAAATAAACAGCTGAGAGAGAAAGAGAGAGAGAGAGAGAGAGAGAGAGAGCATGTTTAGCAGTAGTTTGTAGCATCATTCCAAAAGCGTCCAGAGAGAAAGATGGAGGTTGCTGTAGTGGTCAGAGAGGAGTTTCATGATTGTAAAGTCCCTCTTTTGATTCCCTGCAGCAGCCGATGTGTCCGTGAGTTATCTCCATCAGCAGACATGTGTCCTTGAGCAAGACACTAAACCCTGTTCACTCACTGTTAGTCACTCGGGATTATAATGCCAGCTACATGCCTGAAATTTTGAAATGGACAAAGGCAGGCGGAAATGACGGGTTGCCAACCAATAATACAGTCAGGCAGCTTTAGTCCTGCAAGCTACACCTCTGTTACGCCAAGATCTAGTAAGTAGGAAAAGGCTTCGTGAGTTCAACCAAGACGATTCGGCTCAGAGTTTGAGGTAAGTAGCTTGAATGTCAGCAGTGATGTTCACTCACCGTGGGCTGAGACATCAAGAAACGAGGCCCTGCGATTGCTCGATTCAAAAAGGAGGATCCTCCAATCAGAGCAAAACCACCCTCTTCAGCTTCTAACTCTGAGTTGTTGGTTACATCAAAGTAGCGTCCAAGACTCTTTGATGAAAAGACTCTGATTAGGACCCTGAAAGCCTGGCCGGGAGTAATTCTCCAGTCAGGAGGGAGACTGATGTTGTTTTACCCACTGCAGCCAGAGAACTAGAGATCTGATTCTCTGGATAAGACTAAAGGAATACACCAGGTTTTTGCGGATTGGTCCATTACTAAAGTTACCCTCATTTGAAATCAAGTATAAAAATTTCAGCAAAACAGCCTGAAATAGGCTTTTTCAGTGATGATGGTTTTTGAGCATATACCATTTGTTTTGGGTGCAGCCGGCACTGAGATTGTGGATTTAGCACAGCGACATCTTTAGCAGAAAGCAGTCAGGAGAGGAAGAACAGTGGACAAAACCCATGAACACACTGCCACTGTCTTTGTTTTGTTTTTGTTGTTTGTTTTGTAGCAGTTAGGACATATACAGTATGCCATGCTGAGGCCACTTGGAGAGCAGAGGTGAAGTGGTGGAGGGAGGAGTGGGGGATATAAGTGGAAGCCATTTGTCCTCGTACACAGTCAGTGCTGTGTTGCTTTTTTTTATTTATTTTTATTTTACAGGTAATCAGAAAGGCCTGCTGACTCATTTCAATGAAGCCACAGGGTTTTCTGCGGATGATAAATAGGTGATAATTAGGCCTGCATCAGTTTTTGTTTTTGAAAATTTTCTGTCTCTGATCTTCACTATTATTATTAGTTTTACAAGTGTAAGGTGAGATAATTATATAGAGTAATAAGTTCCACAATGTGACAGGAGAGTTTAATATCACCATAGGCTTAGTGTAATCACATGGATATTTTTGTTTTGTTTGCTTACTTGGGTATTGTTTGATACAACATGTTGACATGGCATCAGATAATGGATAATAATGGAAAATTGCAATGCGCCGTGGGTAATATACACACTCTGGAGTGACCACCGCTGTTGACTCGACTCGCTCAGCCCTAATGAAGTTCGCTTGAGTTTTTCCAGACAAATGGAACGACACTTATGGCAGCGGGGATTCTCCTGTGGGCAAGCGCTCAGGGGAAGTCAGCTGGGGAATGTTAATGAAATTGAGCCAAAGAGCTGCACATTGTGGCTTTAAGTGATAAGAACATCGCCGGTTAAATAATCTATCCTTCATCTGTCCGTAGTAGTTTGTTTGCTCTGGTGCTACAAACAAACACTATGTTACGTGACAGTTGAAAGCTAGCATAGTCTCAAAATTGAGCAAATGAGAATTTGCAGCCCTGAAACTGATTGATTGATTGATTGATTGACTTATGTACAAAATGATTGAATTGAACTAGACTGAACTGAATTGAGAGAGGCAAGGAAATACATGAGTGACACAGAGAAGGACAGAACAACAACCAAAAGAGAAATCTGAAAGACAGTGAGTCAGAGAAACTGTCAGACAGATTGAGGGGGGAGAGAGAGAGAGAGGGAGAGAGAGAGGAAAATGTGGAGATGGTTGCTTGTTCAACCAACCTAAAAAAACAACAGAGAGAGAGAGAGAAAGGTGTAGCTAGGACAAGAAGAAGAGGACGAAGAAGACGAAGAAGAGCGGCAAAGTGAGAAAAATCTTGTTCAGCAGAGAGATCATAGCAATACAGATCTATTTCCACATTAGTAATGGTTCTGACTTTGTGTCTGTGTGTGTGCGTTTTTTCAGGCAGCAACGCAACAGACACACACGCATAAACACATGCACGTGCACATGCATGCAACCTACACATACACACACAGCGAGCGTACCTTGCTGTCCTTGTATCCCCCCAGCAGAAAGCAACAAATTGGCTGCAGTTTGCTGTCAATTGGCTGTAATCATGGTGTCATGTGTTATTGTAGGAGTTATGGCTCCATCTACAGGTGTGGCTGTGCACAAATTTACATTCATTCTTATTTTAGGCATTTTAGACACATAAAATAATTGCAAATGTAGAATAGTCTTGAGAGATTAGATTACCAAAGTTACAAGCATGTACTTGTTGCAGTATCTGGTCTTGTAAAACGAGAAAACTACTACAACATATCTTTGTCTGGGCTTGACATTGGTACAACAAGCACTAGCAAATGTGCACATACTGACTTTGAACACCGCCTATGGCATTTGATTGAAATAATAAAAAAACAACAGAAAGTGGATGTGTTTTCAGCTTGTATTTCACTCTGACAAAGGGCTTAAGCCAGACCTTTCTCTTGGCACTCACACAGCGCTGAAACGAGTTGAAACAAAGTCAGGGGAGAGGGCTGGGCATGTGAGAATAGCCGCCATTTGGCACTTCTATCAAGGTCCTGAAATTATGTTGTCAGCAAATGGAAAAATGCAGCCGGACATGAAAAACAAGTAATGGGCAACAAGGCTGCATAGTGATAAGGGAGAGCAACCTTCACCCAGAGGGCCTGGATAACAGCAAAACAGCCAATCATCCAACCTGCTGAGATGTCCTTGAGCAAGACATTAAATCCCTTACCAGCACTGGGCTGTTGCTGAGCGTGTCCTTTGGCCTAAATGTGGAGGTACACATGTTAAGGACGATTTCTCCTTGAGGGAACAAGAAAGAAAACTGGGGGTGGAAGGCGTACTAGAACATCCTACTTTAGTGGAAGTAAACTTACTGGTGTAAAATCCAGCTTATGTAAAAGTTAAAAGTGTCTCATTTTTTCTTGTGTACTCATAGTAAAAGTACTGAGATACTTTGCAGAAAAGAGAGCAGTGTTACATGTGAGCTTTCTCATGGTCTTTTGAAAGGATGAGAGGACATATATTGAAAATTACGGAACAAAATGAACAAAGTAAAACCAGATTCTTCTTCACTGTGAAAGGCTCCACAACTGGCCAAATTTACAACTGGTCCAGTTTCTGCTGTTCATGTTCTGTAACTGATGTAATTCGAAATGTATCTAAGTAACATTACTGACTTTAAAACAATATTCAAAAGTGTAAATGCACACAACGAGGAACTAAATTAGTTACTTTCAATGGAGAAACGCAGGCAAACATGCACGCACACATTTGATATCTTGCGTAGTAATTAGTCAGTATGTGGAGTGTGACAGTGTGTGCTGCAGGAGGACACTCAAATCATTATGACTTGGACATGAACTGAGACCTGATGACTTGATGAATAAATTATTTTCCCACGTGATAATGAATCCGTGCGGGCTTTTCCAGTCCTTTAATAAGCCATGAGCCATGAAATGTAACTTTAATGATCCCAATGGAGAAACTGAGTTGTTTTTCAGTAGCAAAATAGAATATAGAAAAACAGAAGATAAATAAGTGTTGTAGGTATTACATATAATGCAACAAACAATTCCAACATAAAAGTAACACGAAAAGTAGAAATTACTTAAATTATGAGGGGAAGAAAATCAAAAGCATGCAAAATAACACCACTAGAATGTTCTAAAATGCAAGAAATATTAAGGATACTATGTATG
The DNA here is from genome assembly GCA_900302535.1 of Neoniphon sammara. Taxonomy (NCBI): domain Eukaryota; kingdom Metazoa; phylum Chordata; class Actinopteri; order Holocentriformes; family Holocentridae; genus Neoniphon; species Neoniphon sammara. Next base: position 44,990 of record OMKZ01029880.1, read on the forward strand.
TTGTGTAAGGGAGGAAAAAGAAAAGAAATGCCATATGAAATAACTTAAATAAATGAATACAACAACACAACAGAGAATGAAAAGTGACATGTGAATATAAAGAAGAGAAATATGTGCAAAATCTGTATTGTATTTGCATTAACAGGTATTGGTGCATATATAGAAAGTATCTCAGTAAGGAAGTATGTGTAAAGAAAATATCAACTATGTTTACACATGTATGTGCACATGTGCATTATTGTTTCCTCTCACTATCACTATCAACGTATTTATGCATGGAGGTAGTAAAAGCAAAGAAGTGTGTCCAGAGATAAGTACTGACTCAAATGTGGAGAATGTGCAAATCAGAAACTCTGCTAGTTGGCATATAAATTAGTCAGGGGCATGGGAATTCAAAAAGTAGCTGGAGATAGTTCAGTCGGTGCAGGCGCTCTGCTTCAGCACCGTCCTGCTGGCTGAGGTTAGAGCTGGTGGGACAGGAGGGCTTGGACAACGGAATGGCTGTTGGCGAGCAAGCCCTCTCTGTTGCACCTTGGGGGGCTGAGGCGGAGGTCGGAGGAGCTCCGCGGCTGCCTCAGAGGTGGGAGGTGTTCTCCTGGATGGAGTTACAATCCTCATCCTCCGCTCTGCCGCTGCCTCCAGGGCATCCAGGCTGAGACGTACAACTGCGTTCTCACCAGTTCGTTTTATCCTCCTGCCTGCATGCTAAGCCTTGAGACTTCCCTTCCCACACACCACTGGAAAGAACACTGGCCTCAGCTAATTGGTGGTAGATGTAGTCTGCTGCATACAATGAAGAAACTGAGCCTCCTCAAGAAGAACATGCTGCGTCGCCCCGTCTTGTACACTGTCTTCGCACTGTCAGCCTTGGTTGTTGTTTATTTTCACCCATTGGATTTACACCACTTCTACACCTAAGATGATGACATGATGGCTTTTTTTCTCACGGATGCTGAGCTGCAGGTGGTTCTCCTTCCACAATATGGCCGACAAACTCTATGTCACTATGAGGGGTCAGTATTGACAAAGGAATGATGGTGACAGCAGGCATAAATGGCACTGAAGCTTCTGGGAAAGGACCTTGTCTTTGACACCAAATGAGGGAATGTTGCAGAAGTGGCCAGACGCAACACACACTCATGCAAATCTAATACTGGTTAAAATTAGTGAGGCAATCATCTAGGTTGTAATTTAAAATCAGGCTGCATTGTCTGGAATAAATCCGATTTGACGCTTTATGTTTCATTGTCTCACTTAATTAATCGAATTGCTCAAAACCAGACTGAAAAGCACAATTGACTGGCATGTTGCCATCTTGGAAGATGCCAGCTGAGCCAGGATGGAGGCTCATGCTAATATATTACTTCTGACTGACAGAGATGATCACAGGCTTGACTTTACCGATACATTGCCTCTAACTTTCAGAGCTAACTACTGGCTTTCAGTGAAACTGCTACAGTAGAACCCAGGAGCAGAGACAAATTGGCTTCAGGCTGCCTCAGGAATGAAAAAAGAGACTGCATCTGGTTCTTATGTATATTAATGGGTTTAGCAACTAGTTGGTAGAGTGAAGGCAAGAGGTAGAGCCACAATTTGTGAGCTCAATCCACTCTGCTCAAAATGAACCCCCCACCCCTCACCCCAAAAATACCTCATGTTCATTGGTCAGTATATACTGAAAATATTTCTGTTTAATAATCAAACATGGCACAATGATCAGTAACTCCAATAATAATGTATAAGTTGCATTTTTGAAGCTGGTGTTTTCAAAGATAATCACATTTTAGAACAGAAGTCTTCATGTGTCACTACTTACATATTGTAATCAGAAGGACTGTGTCATAACCTGTTGGTGTGAATTTTCAATATGTATTTAAATAACATAAAAATGTTCAAAAATTATCAAACATCAGCTGTGATCTGATTTCTATCTGTCACATCATAGATGTTTTAAATAAAAAAGAAATGTAAAATAATTTTGATTGGTTGGCAAAATAATTCTAATCTTAATGTAGTACCACAACTACACTTGTACAACTACTATTACTACCATTACAACTACCACTACTACCAAGAGCATTAATAAAGGCCTCAGTCCATATCTTAGAAATGAAGGTGTGGGGGGAAAAATTTTCTTGCTGTTATAATTCAAGTTCGACCCAGAAGATTTCACTGTTATGGCTTTCATGCTGCAGACTGCAAGCAACAACCCGTTCTTTCCAAAATAGCCAATACCAGTCAAAAAAAATTAAGACTCTGTATGGGCTTTGGACTGTGAGAAATAAAAGAATAAAAATACATATTTGTTCAATCCAGTACACATATGCTGACACATTTTTTGTAGTAAGTCCACTATTGTTTTGCTTACTTGTTGCTGTGTTAAGTAATACTCAACTATTTGTTTATGGTCAAACTGCTTAGCTACTATCGATGCTTTACATCATACTGCACACTAACTAAAAACACCGAATCCACATGAGACTTAAAGGTCGGGAAAAGCACAAAATGTTAAAGTCAAATATAGGAACCCTGCAATTAGATAACCTCAGCTGTGTAACCCCGAGCCCCGGATCAAACCGCTGCTGTGAGCTACATTCTGCAGCAGCCCTCTTTATTCAGCTACTGTCTGACATATCAAGACCTTGAGAAGT
>OMKZ01029882.1:0-16293 GCA_900302535.1 Neoniphon sammara
GTTCATGCTCATGTAGTGGCCCACCCATTGTAGTAGCTCTTGCATAAGTGCATTGCCCCTGGGCATACAGGCATCAGTACTGTCCCTTCCTCCTTCTAGAGCCAAGCCAAGCTCTTCCGAGAACATCCTATAGCACACAATAAATAGCTGCTCTATCTAGCCTGTGCACTCAGTAGACCCACTGAACACCATCCTCTATCTTGGAGCATTGTTTCATTATGGATCCATGCCAAACGCTGCTCAAATCATCAGTAGGCCAGAGCCATTTGATTGGAGATTCACAGAGAGTGTTCTCATTATCAGTTTTATGCCTCATGAAAAACTGTGACTATCACTATTTCAAAGCAGGTTAGTCCTGTGGCTTAAAACAGCATACGGTTAGACTGATGCATTAGTCTGCTATAAAAGAAGGCTGCAGAGAAAGCTGCCTAGCGGAGCTGCTAACCCACCTAACACAATTTCATTAGCATGGCTTTCAGTGGAAAGTTTTAGCGTCTCATCGTGGTCTAAATCAGGACTATTCAATTACTTTAGGATGGGACCTGGATTATTAAATTAAAAGGGGCCGTACATTTTTGATCTCCAGTTTTCGACCCAAGCTCTTCAGCATGCAGATAAAATGCAGCTTCAGTTCTCTTTACTATACTAGTTTAGCCAGAAATTAATGCATTTAAACAAGCGAAGATACATTATGAATTTAAAAATTTACTCTGAGTGCTTAATGATCTAACAAATGCAGTTAACTAGCAGCATTTTAAGTCAGTAAAGTTTTAGTGAGAATGGAAGACACATCAGGATGTTACTTAGATTGAAATGGGCAGCAGTAGTTTCATGTCAGAGTTTGAGTTTTGTTTCTGAAAAGCCTCAAGTTAAATTCTTTCTTCAATGAGATGCATCACTGCACAGTCTTTGTACCAGGTATAAGGTATAAACAAATATCTCTTTGTCCACTCACTGTTAAATCCTGTTTTCATTGTCAGTTTATCTTATTTTAGGAGAAGAGAAAGACATTTTGGTGGGGTTTAGTGGAAAGCTAGCTGCAGAGAAAGCAGGAGAACATGAAAGTTTGCCACAGTTTGTCTGTGTCTCGTCTGAAGGTGCAAGTATCAACCTGCTGGCTGTTAGCGCTGACATGGCCAGACAAACATTCTGTTTTCGGTGGCAAACAGGACAAGGGGCAAACATTTTCACAGGATAAATAAATTGGTTTCCTCCGTGTGCTGTGGTTTCCTCTCAAAGACATGCAGGTCAGGTCAACTGGCAACTTTAAATAGCCCACAGGTTTTAATGGCAGTGTGTTTGTCTCTGTGTTTGCCCTGAGATGGACTGGCCAAATATCCTCTGCCCTGCATGTTGACCCTGAATAGGAGTAATTATGGGTATGGAAAACGAATGAGTGAAAAGAATGAATAAATTAATATTGTTTCTTAATTAGTTGCTCAGACTCAGAGTCTATCTGAGGCTCTCGCACCCTGAAAAGATTAATTCCCTGGGGGAAAACACTAAAAACTTGCCATCTTTTGTAACTTTTTGGTTAGATTTAAATGTGACTGTCAGCCCCTCTATTATATGTTTAGTTTGTTTGTTGTGGTGGTTTTGAGGTGGTTGGTCCAAAAAATGATAAAAACGGATAACGGATGTTGCTTCATGGCACAAAACAGGAGAGGGATGGCTGATGTTCTTCCAGTGCGAATGAAGGGAGCAACAACATCTTGTGTGCAACAGGAAGCTAACATGTCCACTGGTGTGAGATAAACGCTCCCAGTTGTCTCATTTATTTAAGTTAATTACATCAAGGTGTCACAATTAATTTGGTATATTGATGTTTACAATGGTGCTATGTGTGTTTACAGCACACGTAGCACCATTAAAAGATACTGAATATTGGCAGCTTCAGCCCAAGATATGGGTAGGAGTCCAATCAATATGTACACACATCCAATTCAGAGAGTTATGCCCTGTCTGTCAGTTGAAGACTGACTTTGTGACTCATGGACTTTGTGACTCATGGTGTTTATTTGAGCTTTTACAATCAGTCTGATCTTCTTTTGACTTTGAAGGAGGATGTCTACCCTTTTCTGCAGAAAATCATGCTGTCATGATAACCTTCCACGAGTGTTCAGTGATTATTTGTACATCTGGATAGATTGGTGTGACATCCCAGAAGAAGAGGGGGTTGTCAAAATCCATTTTAGGGCATGGGGCATCCTACGTGAAGGCTGTAATCCAGCTAGCATCCAATGATTACAGTCTCCTCATTTCAGTCAGTCAGATTCAACCAGAGCCCTCATTTACATATTAATTCATGATTTCTATCAGCAGGACGGAGATACTGCTTTCTAAAGCATGAAATTACACTGAATAGAAAGTTGATGGAATATTGTTCCTGCATCCGTTGAAGTCCACACAAGAGAAAACCGCAGGCGCTGAAGAGTGTGCTGCTACACTTCACACTGAGGGGACATGTCAGCCTGACTTTTGACGCAACCATCAGTGGAGAGAACAGACAATTGCTTTAAAGGTAGTTTGTTACATCAGGTGGAGCTGTGACTGACTGTGAGTGGACTGCTGGTCTTCTGCAAAAGGCCATTTTGTATTTTGTTTCAGTTGCGCATGTGGGTCCCTGGAAGGGGCCTTAGCACATATTCACAGTTGCCAAACAGGAGAGGATGGGTCCTTTATTTAGGGTGAAACACACCCACTAATGCTGCATTCACATCATTTGGAAAAATCCATCCTCAGATTGATCGCATCAATTTGTAATGCTCAGTGCATTCTGGGAGTTATTTTGTGATGAAGTATTGTCGTTTACCTTTTTGGTGTGTCCACTGTCCCTCAATCTGCCTAGTCTATTTCAGTTAGTGATTTCCTTCATTTCCCAGAATGCTTTTGAACAGGAGAAGACCTGTTGTTTTCAGTCAAAGGTGAGTGTATGATCATGTAGTTCACTAATTAAGCAGGTAATGAGTTTTGAACTGTGTATAAACGCAGAAGCCCTCGTTTTATATCAAAACTTGCTGATTTGCTGTCAATTAAAAGCAAACAAACAAACAAAAAAACCTTTATAGCTGCACTGGAAATATCTCGATGTGAGGTCACATTATATGCATTTGGCCAATTATCTGATAAAATAAGAAAAATTCAGCATCAAACAGCAAAATGGACTTGGACATGCTCATTACAACAGCTGTTTTGGGCTGGATTTCTCCCCTAACAGGGACATCATCTTTTCAAATGTCCAAACCCATTTCAAGCCGTCTCATGCCATGATTCAAATTTCCTTTTTGGTGAAATTTGTAATTTTGACAGTTTGAGAAATCAGGATCCATTGCCATATCTGGAGAATCCAAGTTATATTACACACCCTGAAAGCCGAGGCACATGGCTTTTTCAAGTAGGAAGCTTGTCGTTACCATCTTTCCTCTGGGACATGAATGCAGCAGTAGCACTGTATGGAAGAATATATGAAAGTCAGGCTTAGACGTTTTAGGAGAGGAGCAAAGTTTACTTCAGATGTCCATGCTAGGGTAAAGTATCATGCTCAAAGAGATCACTCGTGCATCGTTCAGAGAAGGTTTGGTTTTCTGCTGGTGTCAACATGTTGTTTTTGTGTCAACATGTTATGTTCGCTTTATTGTCCTCATGAGATTCTCCTCTACTCTGGAGAAATGCATGATGAAACCCACCAGACAATTTCTTTCAATTCCCAATCCTCATGCACCAAAGTGTAGGATGGTATATGAAGAGACACAAGGTAAAGGTGCTTGAACATGCATGTACATTAGCTGAACTGTTGAGCGCATCCACTTATGTCTCTTATCCATGGTAATATACACCAGCTCTGTGGCTGAAATTGTTTTGAAACTTTTAGCTCAGTTTGTTTATGCACAAGCATTTTCTCTTGTGAGAAAATGCTTGATGAGCTACAACGTGAACACACACTGCAAAATCTCCACTAAGTCTCATCTTCAGTGTTCAAATTGTGCTTTTCTTCAAAAATGGTCAAAATCTGCCAGTGGGATGAGATAATCCCACTTGTTTGCAATGCTAATTAACTTGTTTCCAGAATTTTCTTGAATCAAATGTCATTTTCTTGATCCTAGTGGGCTGATCTGTCTTATTCGGCCTTGTTTCAACATTGTCTCTGGAAAAAAAAAATCCCAAAACAAGTGAAACCACATTGGAAATGTGGGGTTATCTCATCCCACTGGCACATTTTTTACCTTGTTGGAAGAAAAACAAGCTTTGAACACCGAAGGCGAGACTTGTTAAGGTGGATATTTTTACAGTGCATATGTTTTATTAGATTAAATTTAATAACTAGCTGCAGGAAGAAGGAAGTAGGATCAGCTCAGCTCCTCGAGGGGTTTGTTGATAAGCACAATGATTGTCTTGGTAAGTCATTTTGTCACTGTTGACATCAGATTAGAAATCAACATGCTAACAGTGTGTATGTGGCCACATGTTTGCTCAGTGCCTGTAACATCACTGTGATGTGTGGTAAGTGTTGCTTTTCTCTGTAACGAGGGGTGCAGCCAATTAATCTTTCAATTTCAATAATTATATTTGAGTTCCCAATCCTTATCTTAACACAATATTCCGTCCCTAAACTCTGGTTTGTTCTGGTAATTAGTTGTTGTCCCGTCACACTGAGCTGCTGGGATGAAAACTGATAGAAAAGTTGACTTTCTTTGGGTGGAAGTCTTCCTCATAGTGCTTTGATGAGAAATGGTGCACTTAGATATCAGTTTTGTGTGTGGTAGCAGAACAGGGTGAAAACAATCTTTCTCCAACATTATTTTTTCATTTGAAACAACTGTAGGACTTCTGGGACTGTAGTGAACAGGTGAAAACGAACTCAAACCCAAGCTGAGCCAAATTCACATCATCATCAAGGTTCAGACAGTGTCAGCGTCAGTGTGTGTTTGTGTGTGTGTGTGTGAGAGATAGAGAGAGAGAGAGAGGGAGCGAGGGAGAGAGGGGTAGACAGAAAATGAAAGTTTGATGTGACATTCTGTGTTTAGATCACACTCTGAAGCTCAGTCAGCTGGGAGGTGGGTGGAATCACAGCGAACTGGAGATGCTGTGGGCTGAAACGAGAGAAAGCCACGGCTGCTCCCTGTTTGAAAGCTCTCTTCAGTGTTCAGGCCAGTCTCGTGAGATGTTGGCATATTGGAACTGCAGTTCTGCAAACCTTTTGAAGCAGAGCGCCTTTAAAAACCTCACAGGTCAACTTAGGACTCAGTGGGCGGAGCCAGAGAACCACAGCTTTTCTAAATGCAATTTGCCAACTCAGATGTCAAAGAAAGAAGTCAAATTATAAAAATAGAAAAGTGTTCGGCTGTTGTATGCTCTCGGAGTACTACTGCTGTGATGTGCACATTGATGGATGTGATTTGTAAAAAAATAAAAGTCTTACACTTCCAGTACAAGAGTGACTCATGGCTCCACACATGTTTTATTCCTCCGTTATGAGAGTATAATTTTCTCCCACCCTTATTGAAACAGAGGCAACAAAAAGTAAACGGCAAGCACTTCTTTTTTTGACTCATTCATGACCATGGCATCTATGATCATGGAACTGTAGCAGCTAGCTAACTAGCTTACCTTTATAGCATAGGCCAATGTGGCTAGTTTGAATTTGAAAGGTCAGTAAGGCTAACTAGGTAACCCATGAGCAAGCCTGATGAAGCCATGCTCAAAATGTCTTCTTCGTGCAAAATATGTTTAAAATAAAACAATCTGCTTACTGCAGTCTGTAGTGTTGGAATAAAGTGGATCTCTCACTGCCTCCACTGAATTTATACCCAACTGAAACCCTCAAAAACTTTGTATAGTGCAGGGAAAGCACAATATTCATTCTGACAACATATCAAAACAAGAGCAGGCGGGACTGGCTGCGAGTTCATTTAGACAGCCGTCAATTGTGCAAAAACTAACTGTCACATCTACATTTCTACACCTCTGAGGGGTCCAAAATGTTCAAGCGCTGTATCTGCAAACCTTTTGAGTGGTGTCAGTCTGTATTTGGCTTTTCCTCTTGCCTCTTTCACTCAACTATTTATTTTGGCTCCGCCCAGTGAGGTTTAACTCAACCAATTAGATTATTTCTACCTCCAAAGCAACTCTTTCTTTGAGAAATGTTTGCAGAACCGACACTCAAATCTGCAAAATCTTAGACTGAAGGATGGATTTTTGCTGCCATCTTATTTCTCCATTCTGTCTCTTTCTTTCCCTCCATTCTGTTTGGGTCCACGTCTTGACAGCTATAAAATAACCTCGGCTCTGGTCTGCCATTTGCAGGAATCTGTCTCGTTGGCCATAAAACTTCCATTGTACCAAGCTGTCTGTCTGATCCAAAGCTTCTTCCAGCTGAGACAGTGTATATGTAAACATTATTGCTCACGTGAAGTCAGAAACTCAGATGATACTATGATTATAACTTATCAGCGTATGCCGTCTGTGCATTTGATTACTTGGAGCTCAGATTATCTTGCAACAGGCTGCCGGCTCGTCTGAAACAGAGAAATATCGTTCCTGTCACTCACCCGGCTGCACCAGGCTGCCGGAGACAGATCGATTTTCTCTAATCCCATTTCTTTTCAAAGTGCATTTTCAACACTTTTGATCGGTTTACCGCAAGTCCTCATGAGAAGTTAATCTGGGATTCATGCACATAAAGAAGTTTCGAGCGCTTCTTGATACAGTACAAGGCGAGGAAGATAAGTTTTATCCCTGTGTGACATTACAGATTTGTGTCTTTGTTATGAGGTTTCTTGCTTTGGGAGGGACTGCTTGATGTGTAAAATATCTACTGATTGACATTTCCATGTTATTAGGAATAAATGTGAATTCTGTTTTTAGATCAGTTTTTTCTTTAACATGTTGCTTTTTCCTGATGAAGCATCACACCGTTTAAAGCCAGGTCATTTCTTGGTTAAAACGAAGATGACGGCATTTCAGTCTGTCATCATTTGTTCCAGTGGAGTTGTGTGGATCATATTTTACATTTTGCCTGATGAAAACATCTCCTCTGGTTAACCATGAGACCCGCAGGGCCTCTGGTTCAGTGTGAGACCTGAACTGCCTCCAGCAGTGCTGATCATCTGCACTGAGCGCTTTACAACATCAATTATGTAAGACGCAGTAACATGATGGAAAAATGCTTTCTCTGTCTGTTTTGTCTTTTATTTACGTTCCTTTTCGTCTTAATCAGGCCCGGGGGGATCGGCGTGCCCAGGTGAGACACCATCAGGCCATCTGTTTGCTTGTTTTCTGCACCACAATAGGGGCTCTGACGAATCCGATCCAACAGCCGCTCCTCCTCTGCCGCTCTTACTTCAATTCTCAGCGGTTTTCATTCTGCTTTTGTAATTCTTCCAAATCAATATCGCCTTTATGACCAGGTGCAATAAACGCGCAGGAATTGGCCTCGGTGATGTCGGTGCAGAGATGTTTTGGTTGTGTTCACACTGCAGGCCCTTATACTCAGTTCCAAATTACTGCTGATTTTTTTCATTTTGTAACCCGTATCTGATCTCAATATGAACTGACAGCTACGTCGAAAAGAGACAAAGTACTAAGACAGAACGAGACGAAACGAGACAAACTGACAAAATTGTGAGAACTGCCTAAGGTGAACAATGTTAGATCGTTGTCATGGCAACGTTTGTCACTGGTAAACTTTGATTTGGGGCTTTCAGATACTAGCCTTGTGTGAGTCTTGTGCTGCAGACATCCCTGATATGATGAAACCGCTTCAGCCAAACTGATGCAGTGTAGTTTGAAAATTTATTTGTTTTATTTATTTATTTATTTTTTTTTTTAAAATCTTTCCGTGATGCTGAGACTTCCATGTTACTTTTTTGAAATTTGCCCCTTCCTGGTATGGAGAGTTACTTCCTGTCATGTTGACGCTCAGCTGTAGTCTGACTTTTAGCAGGAGACGTAAGGAGACACAAAGTGATCGGACTGTCGGCCTCGGTCAGCACTTTTTCTTTGAACTCGGCTCACTGTGTCCCCGGCTTTACAAGGTTCACATCTCATGTTGTGGTTATAATAAATCGTAGAGTGCCTCTCATCCAGTCATGATACGAAGCAAAGGTTGTACATGGCGGATTGCAAAAAAGATAAAACCGTTCCTCTTTCACTGATCTACAACAACAATACATTCACATATAAATAAAGTAAATTGATTTAACTAGTAAATTGTTTAAAGAAATTGTCCAGGCCGGACGATGAAATCAGTTAAATCAGACTGTATGTTCTGCGATTTCTGGCAAGCTGTAGGGTTAAACAGGTTTTACACATTTTTTTTAAAGATTCATTACTCAACTCTCCGAACTTTCTGAAAACTAAAATCATGCTGGAAGAAGAGTGAACAAGCCTTTGTTGTGATTTGAATCGTTGCTCAGGCAGGGATGAAGGAGGACTGAAGCAGGACACTCCTGCCACTGAATGCCACAAAATAAAACAAGAGGCAGTTTGTGCTCCTCGTTCCTCTCACTTTTTGCTCTTTGTTGGATGAACTTGGCAGCCGTCTACCAGATGTGTGACCCAGGCTTTCACTTTTGTCTAAACATTAAGAAAAAAAAAGAAAAAAGAAAAAAAGACAACCCGTGAAAAGCAGCTTTGAGTGAGGTTTTCCCCCAAACTACCCAACTTCTTCCACTTCTCAGTGTCACTGTGCTGCAGCAAAGCAAAACCAGGCAGTTTAAGAGAGGGAGCACTTTGAATTAGGCCATCAAAGGGATAACAGAATACGTGTGTGTGTGTGTGTGTGTGTATGTGTGTGTTTTGTACAGGCTGTTCAATAGTGTCTGCATAATTCATGAGGACAGCATGTAGGGCGCTAATGATGAGGAAAGCCTTGTCAGTTGGCCTGTTGTGCTCCTGTTTGAACACACACACACACACACACACACACACACTTCTACACAGCACACACATGAACATACAGCACATACAATAGACGCACACACGCTCTTCTAAACATGCCTCTGCTGTGCCACATCCACTTATAGAAGGCAGTACAGTGTAATTAGTGATGACTCACCATGCCAGTCTAACCTACCAGAACTTTCTCTGGAAGCCTGACGGTGACTCGCGCTAACACGCCGCGCTGGCAGCTCTGTGTGTGCTGTGCTCAGTGGCAGAGGCACCAAAGCATCTCAAGTAGAAGCGGAAGTGTGTTTGAAGTATCTGACATGATGCTCAGAGAAGGTGCAGCTCGACGCGAGCGGAGGAAGCTGCAGCGTGCCTGGATGTCCTCGCTTTGTTTTTAGAAAACCGTTTTAGAAAACACATGGAATTATCCCACTCTGCTGGCAGATTTTCACTTTCACTTTTATTTATTTATTTAAATTTTTTTAAAAGGAAAACAATTTTAGTGCTCACTGCACTAAATTAGCCTGGTGGATGCTAGCTGTCTCTGCTTCGTCTGGACAGTCTGGTCCTCTCGTTTGGCTGTATTGGCTCAAAATTTGAACTTTGTTTCTGATTGTTTCTCACTTGCCAGTCAAATGAATGTACACTGCTCCTGAGCCTGCTGCACCATCAACTTTGATTGTGACTGAGATTTGCTCATTTCTGATCGGTGATGTGCAACCAGCATCAGTCACAGCCTTACGTTTGAGGGCAGCCGCCTCATTATCTGTGTAATAAGATGACAAGAGATCAAAAGAGCCTTTTGGGTTAGTCTCTAGAGCCCGGTGTTACAGCCAGGCTAAGACTAAATGGCTTGTTGAGGCGGATTTTATTTTATTTTATTTTATTTTTTTTTTTGCAGTGCATCAGATTAAATATGCTTGGTGAAAACCTAGAAAAAAAATAGAATAAGGAGAACAAGGTTTGTGCATTTTGACGTGATTGCGGTGCAAGAGGAAAGGTCATGGGGTCATCAAAATAAAGAGGAATCTTCCTTTGGGGAGTATGAATGCACTCACCAAATGTTATGGCAATCTACCCAGTAAATTTAAAGACATGTTGCCTTGGATTAAAGTGTTGAACGGAGTGACACAGCCAATCATAGGTCCCGCCTGCCAGCAGGGCAAAAATTAAGAGCAGCAAACGTATTTGATGCTTTCACTGACAGCACAGACCTCATCTGCAGCCATTTTGCTTCCTTCCTAGAGAGCAAACAGATTAATTCCTTATGGCGCGCAATGACAACAGGAAGCTACACAACCTGCTCAGACTTGACTCTGAGACGCAACAATCCCGCATCATTTATAAAGAAACCGAACAGCTCAAATGCGTCCAGATGCTGTTGCAGACGAGCTGCTCCTCCAGCAGAGACATATCTCTTGTTAAAACTGTTTCGGAGTTAACGAGCCGTGAAGCAAACAGAGAGTTTAGAAAGCGTAAGACTGACTGACACAGAGGCAGATTTTCGTGGCGCCTGCAACTCCGTTTTCTGATGGCTCCTTGGAGTAATCCCTGATCTGACAGCGGCAGATTAGTGAAATCTAGTCTGCAGATCTAAAGCTTTGCAGCCTGTCTACAGCATCAGCAACTCAAAAAAAAACAACAAAAAAAACAGCAACAACAACAACTAATCACAAGAAGTTAATTTATGTCCACAGAAAGTAACTTGAGCAGTAAATTTACAGCGGTCGCCTGTTGGCCAGTGATGAAAAGTTGGCCACAGTTTAACTTTTGGCAGCGCCGCCTGCCAGCAGCTGATCCCGTGCCAGTAATGAGTGGGTGATGTGTTCTGATGAAGGTTACTTGCCTCACACTTGCCTCTCAGTCTCTTCACTTCAGCAAGATGGTTTTGACAAGTGCTACACAGGTCTGGGTGTTTCGTTTCACAATAAAAGCCTGAAACATCCTGGCTGTGTTCTGTAGGTAACCTCGTCTTTATGCTGGGAGCCTGTTTACAGAGGAGAGGCTCGCATGGGGGAGGAGACTCAATTGTATGAGTGTACTCAAGTGTGTATGAGCCTTTACTGCTGCCCTGCATTCATGTAAAAGCCCTGCCTGTGTGTGTGTTTGTGTGTGTGTGTGCCTCAATCCTTTGTTGGTTTGCTGTGTGTAATCTGGGATTACCCATCCATTTGATGTTATGTCATCGTCAGAGCGCCTGAGTTTGTTTCCTGCTGGAGGAAGAAAGACAGCTAGGACAAAGAGTTAATGTTAATGCTAATGAGCGTGTGTGTGTGTGTGTGTGTGTGTTTTGATGATATAAACTACTTTATGAGTTGCATGTCCCTTGGTGACTATTATACAGTGTTGGTAAATCTTACATAAGAGACATCAAAGTACTTTGTAAGAAGGCCTGTATCCGTGTCTTCAGTGTAAAACATTACAGCAAAAACATCACTAATTAGGCAAGTAACGATACTTGTTTTTTATCTGAGATAAAGTGTTTGTGTTGGCTGCAGTCTGACGGCTGCCTGACAGTCCAAAACAAATTATTCTCTCTGGCTTCATCATGATGTTAACGCTTTGTTGGTTGAAAAATTCATCATTCAGCGCGGTCTGAACGCAGAGGATTTCCTAAATGAGGTCTGGAGCAGACCGGCGTTTCTGTGCGTCACTGAGCTTCATCGTCACGACTCTCCAGACAGACCAGTCAGACAGTCTGACACGCTGCGAACCTGAAATCTAACAGTCTGACACGCACTGCAGTCAAGATTTTATTGTACAAGACTGGTCTTGTACAATGTGACATGGAGTGATCCTGAGCGACTGCTGTCGTCACACAGCCTAAAGCCAGCTTGAGAGGAACAAATGCTAACTTTCTTCCATACATAAGCTTAACATTATTAAATGAAACAGTTGTGGTAACATCAGACACGTAATTTTTTATGGTCAAAATAGTTGGTAGTTGAAGTTTGCTACACCTCAACTACACTAAAAACACAATCAAAATTTGAATTTAGTGGATTTGTGACTGACTGATAAGTGACTGTGGTGCAGAATGGACTGTAGTCAGTGGTGCTGAAAATGTTTTCATGGAAACCATGCTCATAATGATATTTTCCCAAGGAAAAGATAAGGCTCAGCTTATCTTTGTGCTATTACACTGCTCAGTTTGCTAATAGAGATCAAAGTTATGCTTTGACAGCCATTTGCTTTATTAATTAGACAGCACAGTACAAATGGTTAAACATGACATTAATTTTCAGTGAAGGCAACAGTGAAATATTTACTGTACAGCCAATTTTAGCCCAGTTGTACAATAATAAAGTTCAGTTACCATTGATACAAGCCTTCATAATCTTTCCCCCTGATTTTCAAGTGTTTATTCTCAAATTGAAAAGAAAAGGTTCATTTTATTGCTCCCCTGGTTATAAAAAGAGCACAGTGCTGGATTTAAGGAGCAAGAAGAAGGACAACAGCCGATAACAGCTGACGAAAACAGTCAATATGCGTTCACTCCTTCCACCATCTGCCACTGTGAGAAACTGAAAGCTTTAGCACTGTTTGCTCTGGAAGAACAGCACCCTCTTCCTGTTTTGTGCCGTAAAGCAACACAGCAGATTTCCTGCCTGATCGCACCTGCTTGTCAACAATAGAAAATGCAGCATTGAGGCCGCTAGACGCTGACAAACTTCTTAGTGATGGTCTCATTTTTCACCAGTATCTCAAAATTAAGTCAGTAATGATTATTGACATTAAAAGCCCCTTTAAAGACACACCGGCCCCCTTTTGATAGGAACCACACAGACAGTCTCTCTTTGTTTCTGTTCACAGGCAAAAGCTAAAAGAATCAAAGAAATCATCTGAGTCACTAATGAAAGTGGGTACACTGAATGCCGACTCAAAGATATCCCATATTCAGGTCACGCAGGAGGAAGCAGCTCTGTGGCGATGGAGAGGGTAGCATAAAGATGAGGATGTGGCACATTTTCATCATGATCCCGATTAATCCCAGTTTGCATAAGCAATCCAGCACATTCATAAGCAATAAACTGACATCAAGCAAATTACACTGGTCCATTCATTTGGATTTACTGCAGAGGGAAAATCCACCTTAAAACGGGAGTCCCCGAAACGAGCCATTCATATTTCATGATCCCCGTCGGTCTGGATTTGTTGTGAACGAGCGTCTGCCCAGAGCCAAAAACAGCAGAGGCGAGATCAGAGCTGCGTCACTCACAGAGAACAGATTTCAGACAGATGTAGGAGACTGTGTGGAGGCACCGGCGCTTTTTCTCCACAACTGTTAACGCCTCAGGAAAATAAAGCTTGTGTTTCACTGTATTCTCACAAAACCTTCCCTTCACTGTCAGCTCCGGGGTTTCTCTCATAATGATCACAGATTAGCATCTTCTCTGGTTTCAAGCTGAGCACGCACCAATACGGCCGGCCCCGCAACCTTTCATCATTCAACTCTAATGGAGTTTTGCTTAACTGATACTCTGATACTGATATACTTTAATCTGCCTGATGAAAACACATCCTCCAATTACACAGGAGCCTCTCAAGACCTTTGGATTAGTTTGAAATGTAAATGAGTCAGTTATCTCTTCTGTATTGACTCAACAGTTTAATAGTGAGACAGTATATGCAGCCAATAGGAACAGGGTTTGCAGCCAGGAATAATAAGGACCCCTGCATCGTGAGGGCAGAGTAAATATAGGCAGTTGGAAAATCTGTCATATACTGTAGCATTAAACCACATAATTCTTTGTAATTGATGCATGAATTTACAGGGAACCAGCTAAGAGCAGATTAATGTGACTCAAGTATGATTTAACGTGATTCACTAGTTGGCAATTCAATTTATAGTCGATTTTTCTTTCTTTTTCTTTTTTTTTTCGGACTGATTCAATATAGTTTGAGTTTGTAAACTGTGACTTGATTCAGCACTTTTAGCCAACATTTTATATCCATTAATAAATGGAGGCCAAAGCAATGGGGGAATAGGAACTGGCAAGCCGCTCCTTTCCCTGCATATTCTGTAGCTATGGAGAGCTAAGCTAACGCTCTGTATAGCTTCAGGAGGCTAAGCTTGTTTGGGGAGAGGAAGCGAGCGTGCACGGCAGCAGTGCATGGTGCATGTGCACGAGATGTAACTGACACTGAGGTAGTGATGACTGGTTGTTTGATTTACGAATGAATGGATTTTAACAAATGAGATTACAGACCCAGGATTTTTTTTGTCAGTGCATTTAGTTTGGTTTATATCCTCTGTAAAATGGTGATTTGTCAAAATTGTGATGAAAAAAATCTACAGATTCTTTAAACAGACGCAGGCCTGGGTGTAAACCTTTTGGTATTATGAATCCCACCAGAGTTCTGGGCAAGATATGCCCACGTGGTGAAGTTTAGGGTTATGTTTGGATGAGGGCATATCAAGGCTGTTTTACTGAATGGGCAAGAAGCCCAACAACTTTTCTGACCAATCACAGCGCTTGTGGGCGTATTCTGCAGGTGAATTCATAATAACACGTATTTCCACCATATATAGGTAGTCAAACCTGCACATATACCTCACTTCTCTTCAACAACATACATTGGTCAGCAGTTAACATTTAATATGAAGTCGATGATGTTTCCATCCTCTCCATTAAATTATAACACACTCTCTTCCTCTCATCCAGTCTGTTCAGAAGTGACTGTTAGAGCTGGAGTGTGAACACAGTTTACAGTAAGACGCCTTGTTTGAACTAATGAGCTGAAACAAACCCAAACACAAATCACATTCAGGCTGAATCACTGATGTGTGCCGTTTTAGGTCCTATGAAAAAAAAAAAGAATAATCATTAATATGTTTGCTGTTTATTTATTTATTTAATTAGATGTATTTAGATTTCTTTCTTAAGTGTACAGTGACTCACTTACACCCTTAATACAAACCTTTTTTCCCTTTTCTTCTCTCTCACTTGAAAGGACTCTCAGTGAAACAGTTTTAACACATAAGGATGAATCTTCTATTTCACATATTGTTGAATAATCAAACACATGTTTTTGGTAGCAACTAGTGGACTTTAACACATCGTTTGGCGCCTAGCTGTCCCTTTTTAAAGAAAAATAACCCACGCTCTCATTTCACCTCCCCTTCATCTTATTCTCTCTCTTTTCTCAGGTTATTTTCACTTCTTGTCACCTCGCCTTTATTTTTTTAATAATTTCTTCATCTCTCATTCATCCTATTTTTCTCCACCATTAGGTTTCACCTTTCCTTTCTTAATTGTTCATCTTGAATTGTCGCTCTCTCCAGTTAATGTTTGCTGTATCTGTGCAGGTATTTTCTACATTGAGAAAACCTTGAACTTTCAGAGCAATTAGCCTATAACTCCGTATGATCAGAGTTAGTGATGTCTGTTTAGAAAGTCTTTGAAAGATTTGATTATGAATTTAGCAACAATTTGGACTTTTCTGTGCCTTTAATTCACATAGCAGAGGAGAGGAAGACAGGAAGGGCCACAGAGAGGCAGAGAAACAGGGAGACAAATTAGGCAGAGATATTTTGGTGAGAGTTATGGCTGTGATGAAGCTGTGTGAAAATCTAATTATTAGACCTGAGGCACTGAGAGAAAGGGAAAAGACGATCTGAAGAGGGGTGTTTAGTG
This sequence comes from Neoniphon sammara, assembly GCA_900302535.1. NCBI lineage: Eukaryota > Metazoa > Chordata > Actinopteri > Holocentriformes > Holocentridae > Neoniphon > Neoniphon sammara. The sequence goes on from OMKZ01029882.1 coordinate 15,525, forward strand.
AGAAATAAAGTGAGAGCGAGGCATGAAGGCATTAGGAGGGGAAAAAAATCGAAACGGCCTGGCTGCTGCTCCTGCAGGAAACATCTGAATTAACTGTCTGAACACTTTCAAACACAAAAACAAAGACCGAACGTGTCAGTGAGCAAGGTAAAATCATAAAGTCCACTTTCAAAACAAGCAGGATTAACTCTGTTAACTATGGGAAAGTGTTAGATAAAATTAATTTAATTTAATTATTTTTGTTTCGGAAAGTAACAATGAATAATCTGTCTGGGTAATGGCTGACATTGCTATTGACATTGCCATGTGTTTTTTTTAACATGTTGCATTAAAAAAATAATACAAGGGGCTTTATGTTAATGAGCCAGTGGCGACTGATTTGTGGACCAGCCAATGTCTGATGTCTACACAGGAAGCTCCGCCTCCAAAATCCCTAAAAACAAACTAAAAGACTAACTAACTAGCTACATTTTATTTATTTAATCTATTTCAAAAACAAGTTACAAAGTGCTTTCCAAACAGACCAAAACCAGAAACAATAGATAGACCTTTATTAAGTGCAAGGCATGAAGTATTTGTGTTTGTCATGCTGCAGCTCATATGGAAATTTTCTCTTTTCACATCAGGTCGGTGCAACTGGCATGCACCAGTTCATGCACTGGATTTAAATGAACTGGACACCACGCCCATACAGCACAAACTGTCACTGTGCCAGTCAGATTTTGGAGCGTGCCCAGTGTTTTCTAGGAATAAGGACTAATGGGATTTT
>OMKZ01029883.1:0-19611 GCA_900302535.1 Neoniphon sammara
GATACACACACACAAATGCACACGCACGCGCACACACACACACACACACACACACACACATGCATGCAGGATCCCAGGGTTATTTGGAAGGCCTCAAACAAATAAGACTAATTCTTTGGGGATCTGTGGCATTTTGCACATACACACATGCACGCCTACACACACACACACACACACACACACACACACACACACACACACACACTCACTGCATTTGATGGCCTCCCAATGGCATGGCGAGGGATTAAAAGGAAGGTGCCAATCAGAGTCCTTGGTGCCTTTCTGTCACAGAGAAGATAGTCAATTCCCATAGAGAGAAGCATTACAGACCACATGACTGCTGTGGAGAGGCATGTTACGTGGTGTGTGAGTGTGTGTGTTTACATAGGGGAGGGAGCTACAGCACGCAAGCCCACAGGAGACGCGCACATACACATATTCACACATGCAAACATGGACGGACGCAGCCATATGGATGCAGTGGCTCAAAATAGTGTGATCACACCCTTGTGCAGTGACAGGAAACATATTTCCTTCCATCGCTGGGAGTGAATGGTGAATTAACCCTTCAGAGCACCAGAAATGGAGACAAATACTGGAGTGAGAGATAATTACTGGTCTTTACAGGCATGAGGAATTAGCCACGCCTCGCCACTGTGGCTCTGTACATCCTGATACTTATCATAGCCACTAATGAGTGCAGACAACGTGCCGTATGGCTGCTGTCACATGCCAACCTTGTGTTTTCAAAGGGCTTTTTTTTTCTTTTTAAATTAAGAGAAACAGTTGGCCATGAGAAATATACAGTATGTTCTGAATGGCAGCGCAAAACTTATTTATTACACAAAGTACTGTGCACATTTTAATTCCAAGTAAAACAAATAAAAGTAAAGATGAAAGGTTTTTGCACAATATTATGGGTGTACACGTGTGTGTGTTTCAAAGCCTTGCCAGATGACTCTTATTATAAATACCAAGTGGCACACAGCGCTGAGCGGCATTGCTGCATTTGGGATGTGATTCTGGTTCCAACTTGAACACACACACACTCACATGCATACGTGCGTGCACGCAAACACACACACATTGTGCTCTGTGTTGTGTTGGCAGGCAGTAATACCAGCATTAGCATATGAAAGGCAGCAGCTGGAAGGTGTAGCTGTCACCGTTGTTGTTGCTTGTTGCTTGTTGTTGTGTTATCCATTTGGATGGCAGTTCCTCTGTTCTTGCTATCCCTCTCTCCTCTGTCGCTCTCCATTGCTCTCCTTTTTGTCCACCATCCCTCCATCACTGCCTCCCTCTCTTTGTCAGTCATGCTGTTTTCCTCTCCAGTGAGTTTATGTGGCAACAATCCTGTCCCTCTGGAAATGTAAGGGACATACAGTATATGTGTTTCCCACATGTAATCCAGATAACCCGTTTAGCCATTTAGCCTTTTGGTGAGCATGGACACACTCCTTAGCCCTGACGCATGTGGTGAACAACATTCATCCTTTATCACGTTTGGTGTGCTTTCCCTTCAAAGCACAAACACATGCTGACTTTCAGAAAATCTCAAAAGTTACGTTAATTCATCAGAGAGTTTAACGTTCGTTTAGAAAACTGAGACAGCTGAAGAAGCTGTTTTAAACTTGAACCATGCTGCTTCTCTGAACTCCTAATAATGCAAGTTATGGTGGAAGAAGTTACTGTAGATCACTTATCACAGGCTGTAAGCTGAGTTGAAAGACTGAGCTGCCCCTGGCAAAGAACACTTTATCTCAGATAGCAGCAGGGAGCTACACACTCAGCTCTCTCTCTTTCTGCCTCTGTCTCTCTTCCTCTTTTTTTCACACAAAGATATAACTGTTCAAACGGACTAATTCCAGTGAACCTACTACAAGCTTGAAAGTCCGGTCCCCGCCCTCATTGCTAATTAACGGCCTTGCATAGCAGCATGAAAGCAAGGCGAGCCTTTCCTGAGACTTGTCTCTCATTAGCAGTAACCACGCTATGGCTGGGTCCATTAAAATTCCATTACAAACCCGCTACGCACACCTTCCACTGCTTCTCCTTTTACTCAGTTCTAACTCTTTCTGCTTAAATGGCAATTACAGTACATGCAAGCGAACTGAATGAGCTAATTGCATTAAAAGTTTAGAGTATCTTCACTGCTTTTCATACTGTCAGATTTTGCATTTACCTAGTCCATAAATTTAACTAGTACATAAATATCCATTTACCCAAGACTAATTATCAAATAGAAACAAATATAAAAAACAGATATGAGTGCTACTACTTGTGTGAAAATCTTTCAGCAATGATCCTAAACAGGTAGCCTTCTATCACTAGCAATCTGTCAACTTCTTACAGGATGTTGGTGTCATTTCAAATCAGGCGGTTTTGCATTGAATTGAGTCATTAGTTGCCAAAACGTGGATAACAGTGTGGAATAATGTGCTCACTGAGCTCACTGACATCCACCCATCCCTGTGTGGGTGGTAGGCCCACAAGATACTGCTTTTTTCAGGCTGACTGAGATGAGCCAGTTGCTCCAGGTGGCTTATGCACCTGCAAGGATGCTCAACAGGTGCCTCCCTTTGGAGCTGCACCAGGCACAACACGGGAAACGCAGGAGGGACTGAATATCCCATCTGACACCTGGAGATCCCCCAGAGGAGCTGAAGGAAGTTACCAGAGAAAAGGATGTCTGGGCTGCAGCTCTGCTTGCTCTGTCTCCGCTGTGACCCTGGCCTGGATAAACACCTTGCAAACGGGTAGATTGATAGATGGAGATTAAGTGAATCTGCATTCATTATTTGTAATACAGCAATTTCCAGTCAAACATCTTGAATCTCCGTCTCTGCTTTGCGACCCTGTGGAAAGAAACATGACTTAATCTGATGTTTATAAAGCTCAATTATTTTCGTTTATTCTCCAGTCTGGCTGAGTCAACAGCTAAGCGGCTACAGAACAATAGCGCCAAAAATTATTTTCTCAAATACAAAACTCAGTAGCCCCATGCGTGAATTCACATTGACATTCATACTCACACACAATACACATATTATACACTAACATATGCCAAAACACACAGTCCAATGTACTGTACACAAAAGCCCCTCCGTGTTAGCTATAACCTCGAGGATTCTGGGAATTCTGGACAGCAGCTTCTCCTAATTCAAAACAAACTCTGATCGTTGCTGAGGCAACATCACAGCCAATCCCTGGGACTTAAATTGTAGTTCCAAGGAGGAAATGGAGAATCCGGTGTCACTGCTTGATTTTCCCTCTTCCTCTGTTCTAAAAATGGCAGCTCTTCATACCATCTCTCCCTCTGCCAGGCTGCTCACTAATGTCCAGCGATACAACAGTAGTACAGTGGAGGGACACTCCGGTGGAAAGCGCCACCTGCTTCCTCACATGGGACTCTCTGGGCCTTTAACTGATCAGACATCCGTATGGATGGGAATCAGTTACAGCAGACAGGGAGGATATGTGGCCACCAGCTTGCAGAACGCTCTCTCTCCATCCTTTCCAAAAATAGTCTGTTATGGTGCTAAGAGACTTGTTGCCATGCCTATTTAGGATTAGGGATGCCACAATACCAGAATTTTTAGTGGCTGATACCAGTACCAGTGAAATTCCACGATTCTCGATACCTGAATCAATACCACAGCAAAACAAAAATCCCATTCTGCACACACTCCTTAATTTTAAAAAAATGTATAAACGGATTACACGTATTATAGTAATTGTATGTGTTTCAAATATTTAAACATATAAGCTACTTTATAAAAAACAACACTAAATTACAAGTGCAATATTGGCCTGTCGCCTTCAAGTAGAAAACAAAGTGATCCAGGAAAATACTCATTTCAGATTAGAGTAACAACCCTGCTGTAACAACAAATACAATGTTATGATTATGTGCTTTCATTTTGATTTACAGTCCTGTAAACATGACTACAACTTCAGGTGTTTCAAGTAGTATTGGTATCATTTTCAAAGTTTTGGTATTAACTTTTATATTAGTTTTTTTGTGACATCCCTGTTACGGATACACAGATTATGTGGTTTAGTACCAAATAGCCTTTTCAGTCAGTTACTGAGAACAAAGAGAAAAAAAGGAGAGGGAAACTGTCTATGTAAGTGTGAGAGAGGGAGAAAACAATCATTTATTGTTTTTGTTTCTGTCAGTTTTGTTTTGTGAAATTGGTTTCGTGATCGAGATCATGGTTGGTTTCTCTCTCTTCCTCTGTATCTCTCTCTCTCTCTCTACATATATATATGTTTCTTGACCTCTGAGCTCCGCTGATGTGAACAGCAGGGCCGTAGGGTCATGTTTATAATCTGCTGAACACAATGAGATACAGGCGCTATAATGCTACATCCGTTTATAATCCAAAATCTTTTCAGGAAAAACAATGGCCATAAAAATCTGGGATTATGTTGTTCCACGCTACTGGTTCAGGGACAGGAATATCTGTCGCTCCTTCTTTCTTTCCTTTTATAATCCTCTCTCTCTCAGTCACTCTGTCTTTCACTTTTATACTCTCTCTCTCTCTCTCTCTCTCTCTCTCTCTCTCTCTCTCTCTCGCTTTCCTTCTCTAAATCTCACAAGCAGCTTTAGTTCTTATCAGGGTGGAATCAAACAGAAAAGGCTCTATCTGCAGGCTGGGGAGAAAAAGTTTTCTGAAAATGCATTTGTCAGGTTTACACTGACTGTACTACAGTGCAGTTGGGAGAGAAAGATGGAGAAGAGAGGTAGAAAACAGAGAGAGATAGAGACACCAGAGTCACAGACTGAGAGAGGCAGAGAGGGTGAAATGCATCGCAAGGTTAAGAAACTGCTCTTCCACTTGCATTGAAAAGCATTAGTGTATACTCTGCACTTACCCCATCCCTGCAGCTCCCGCCCCCCTACACTATGGCTCAGTGTACATAAGCTGGATTAGAAGGTCTGACACAAACACGAGCACGATGCACGCCTTTAGCTTTACATATTTGAGCAGCACAGCTGGATATCCGGCCCTGGAGAAATGGGATAAAACTTTTGCTGTCTTCTCAATTCCTGGTTTTTATGTTCGCGTGGCTCGCTCATCCCCGTAAAGCCTTACAAGAAGGAGGCAATTGTTTTTCAAGCCCTTGTGCACATGGGCTGCCAAACAAAATCTGTCTAGCCTGCATGGCTTCACATTCATACAGGTTTAAATTGCCTGATAGGAAAATAGCTTGTTGTCCATACAGATGTGAGTCTAGAAGCCAGAGAGGCATCACTGTGTAAAGCACGGCCTCTGAAAGCGATTCAGTAAACGCTGCCAATGGGACTACACTGCGTTCATTCATCCATCTCACCCCTCCTTCACCCTTACACTCCCACCTGCGTCTCTCTCTCTGCTCACCCATCCCTCTTACCTCCTTATTTTCCCCCAGTTACAACACCTGCACATGACTAATGATAATCTCTGCTGGCTATTGGCTCCAATCAGGGAGCATTTTATATCTTTAGCAACAAGTGGAGGGCTCGCTCACTCTTCCTCTGCTCCCTATAGTGTCTTTTACTCAACTGACTCCAGCTTACTGAGGAAAAGACACCAGAGGGAGCCAACATAAAAGACACTTTGGAGAGCAGAAAAAACAGTGAGCTCACATCCTCCGCTGCTAATAGCACTATTTCCAAGAGAAATTAGCTCTAAGCAGGAGGAGGAGGCGGCAGACAAGGGCTGCTGTTAGAAATGTCATCTTGCAGGGAAGTGTGATTCTTCATATTTGGTACCAGCCCAGTTAAAAATGCCAAACCTATCTTCTGTAGGAGTGAAAGAGCACGGGAGGTAGGCAGCAGATTTATGCTGGCTGTCATCACTAGTGAAATCAGCCTTTATAATGAAGACCACACATAAACGAATGAATCATTATCAAATCTCAAAAAAAGGAAAATGGACATTCTTGGTATGGTTATGAGATAGAAGGACACTGACAGAGGAATGGTACTCAAACAGTATCATCCTTGTGATTGAAGTGTCCTCTAGTGGTAAAACCCATATGCAGTTCGACTTCAATGGCCATACAAGTAAAATGCACAGTGATGTAAAGTGCTAGGGTCACCAAAAACTGCTCTGTTACATCTGAATGGATCTTAGTTATAGTAATATTAAGATATGTGTTGGTAAAACGAGTCCAGCGGCTGTCGATGCTGCTTTGTAACTTGAGACTCAATGTTTTGATGACTGAATATTTCGATAAACAGCCATACAAAAGAGTGAGCATCAAGCAGAGGACATGTGGTGGATTTCTTCCTGTTTCTCGTCATCGCTATGCCCCATCATTCCTTCTATTTATAACACTCCCTATGTCTTTAACTAGAACAGATTGCCTTGTATCCTGCAGGATGTCTGTTGGCTGTACTGAGTGTGTAATACCACTAGGTGTCACTGTGTCCTCACATTCCTGTAGTGAGGGTGAAGTGAGGACAGTTCGTCCACCTCCTCTCTCATGAGTAAACTTCCTCTGGGATATGAGGAGTGACTCAGTCGTTCATCTACAGTATTCTCCTGTTTTCTGTGTTCACTGATCTGTAATAACCCAAGAACAATTATGAGAAGTGTTGCTGTAACAGGGACTTAATGAAGTCTAGATAGGGTGTCTTGAAAGAAGGGGGCAGCTATACTTCAGATTACTCCAGATTCAAACCTTTTCAAAATCAAAATCTGGTCTTGTTTTGCCTTGTTGCAAAATCAAAAATAGGAGCTTACAGTTTATCTTTACAACAGCACAATACTGAACTGAATAAAAACAAAGAAAGAATCGTTTTATATGTATTTCACTGCACGAAGAGTCATCCCAAAGTCATACTTGGCATTTTAGCATTTTTTTTAAATTGAGAAAGTAAAGCTCTTGATTTTAATTTTAGAACAGAGAATTGATAGGTTTTGTAAGTTTTGCAGTTACAGGTGTAAAAAATAAAGGCCTAATTACCTGTTTTTGATTTGACCAACTTTGTAGAGCTTTGTGGACCAGACTTTGAGTCAGATGCTCTCTGATAGCCGGTGCAATAATTTAACAACAGGTGAGATGTTTAAACTTCTCCTGATCCTGGTAAAGACTGGTGCTTCTGTGTATTGGTTGAGCAGCAGGTGACCTACTTTAAAGTCAGTGACACTGAATATATATTGTGGCAGTCATGCAGTATCAACATACTCAGCCAAACTCATGAATTAAAAAGCCTTTTGTCTATGTGTTTATGTCATTATATTTATATTTTATTATCTCATTTCCTTTTTTATTTTTCTATGTTTTTTACAAGTAGGGAAAGCCTAGGAACATCATTGTCACCTTGCTAGTATAGTCACCATGGTCATGGCACACCCCCCACTCTCCGTGGTCCTATCTTGGATTTCTTCTCTTTTTTCCCCTTTTGGTTTTTGGGGAAGTTTTTTCTTGCCCGCTAAGAGGGTTAAGTGAGGGATGTCGTCCTGTTTTTAACAAACAAACAAACAAAAAACATGAATCAGGAAAATGGGCATCTGTTTCTCCCATTTGTCTGCAGTTTGTCATTGCTTTAGAGTGATGTAATATGGGAGAGTTTTGCTGAGTTTCACAACTGTGGGAAGTTGTAAAGGCCTAATGGCAGGTATAATTTGTCTTTTTCTCCTACCATTGTTTACAGTCTGGCCCTGGTAGGTCTACAGCAGCTTTAAGTGACTCAATGTAGAATCAAGAACAAAAAACCTGTAGATGTCCAGTGTCGATATTAATAGACGTCTCAGGCAATCCTAAGATATTGCAGACATCTATCCCTTAGCATCTAATATATCTCAGTTTCTCATCATCTGACCCATGTATAAAGCTGCAGAGCCAGCGTACCTCTAGAAATCCCTCGATATCAAAGACAAGGAGCAGGGCCATCTCTTCCTGAACTCCACAGATTTCACTCAGGCTCTTCACACTGCGATCTCTTTGAGGCACAGCGCTCATTATCTTAATCTGATTAAAGGATTTTCTGATCCTCTGGATGACTGGCATTTTATTATTCACCATCTTCAGCTGTTTAATAATTGTCACTTGAGAGAAGACTTTGGCTGCTGGCAGTTACAGGAAGTTTGATGGAGGTGTTTGGTTTCTCAGTCTCTTGCTGCTCAAATCCAATCATGTTCAGACATCGTGATTAGTCAAAACTTGAAGTGTTACAACATGATGAGGGAAATCCTCATGCTGCACATTCTCTGGCGTCCAGATATCAATTTTTGCTAGATTTCTGATAACTCTGATGGTAGTGAAGCTCAGCTGGTCATAATCTATCACCAGCCTATCTGATTTCATTTTACTTTGAAGTTGTAAATATGTCATGGTACAGTATGTCATAGTAAATTATGTCATGGTAACGTACAGTATGTCAAAATTGAATATGTCTTAGTAATGTATGTCTTGGTGAAGTACAGTATGTCATAAATAAGTATGCCGTAATATAGATGTAATAATTATCTGTCACAGTGAAGTATGTTACAGTACAGTGTGTCATAATTATATATGTCATAGTAGGTGTCACAGCAATTTATGACATAGTAAAGTATGTTACAGGAAAAACTATGCCATCGAGTCAAAATCTTTTGTATTTAAACTTGCTGACAACACAATACAATAAAAAAAAAAGAAAGAAAAAAAGAGTATAAGCAAAGGTATTGTTTTCTGATAGAAATCACTCAATTTTTAGACCAAAATGCGTTAGAAAGAATCACGCAGCCATTAGGGGGGCATGAATCTGCAGTACATGGTTACGTTTGTGTTTGAATGAAATTTAATGAAAATGAAGCAGGAAACATCTGCCCCTGATTATCAGGGTCATTTTTCTATTTTTATGCCCCTTCATTTTTAACTTCATGAGTATTTTATAAACTTTCAAGGACATTTTTGCCCTGAGCTCCTGTTAATTTTTGACCGTTGCACGATGTAACCAAAGAAATAAAAGCAACTACAACACCAAAGTAAGTTTAGTTGTGCCTCTAAAGTCTTTCAGCAAAGAAGTTTTAGTCATGTAAAGCTTCCCAAAGCTTGATGGTATGAATGAAGGAGACTCACACTGATACCCTGATACATAATAATGCCACAACACAGAGGAGTGATGTTATTATAACAGTAACCTCTAGTGTATCATCCATGTAAATGGTTATTTGTGCAGCTTACACATTTTGTTATGTGGTTGTCCTCAAGATTGCTTCACATAACTTCAGGGATTACCAACACAGACAGCTGAGTGGGATTACATACGATCCACAAAGTGCCACCATAGAGTAATAACAGAGGTCTTCTAAAATAAGGACAAGGGTCAAACTTTACTTCCGTAAATGGCCATAAACAATACAGTGACATTTCCCTTTCCTCTGCTTTGATGGCAAATGACTCTCCTCAAATTATGTTGCTCTGAAACAATATGTTCCATACGTACTCAGTTATTCCTTTTTTATTTGAAATTCCTTAGTATCCCTTTTGCTCTTCCAAAGAAATAAAATGTGTTCCCACTGCGTTTTGGCCCTTCCATTTAAAACATGTCCTTGAGCTCCTTTTAAAATAATATTAAAACAGCAGGGGCTCAGTATCTTCCATGATGGCAAACTAAAATAATACAGTATTTCAACAGTCTGAGATGAGGCTTTAGACGGTATGAATTCTTTATTAGTAATCACTTCACTTTTTTCCACTGCTGTTACCCTTTAAGCACATTTTAAAAATTAAAACTCAAGACATTCACTACTTGTAGTGTCTTGAGTTTAGAGTTGTAAAGTACGTAACTTGTTTATACAATAAAGAGCAATAATACTTTTTGACTTCTTTTAATGTATTTATTTTTATTTCTATTTGAGTATTTAATCCTTTTTCTTGAGCAAAGTTTACTTTTGTATATAAAAGTTGCTGAATTGAATGAAAACTGTCATTTTCCATTAAACCGCACTAGTCATGCTGGGCTTCACCCCCCATAACTGACAGTCACTGTTTTGATGAGACTGTTTTGAAACAGATAGTGACCCTACACATTATTTGCAAGAACCATGCCAGAACTATTTCTACTAATAATAATAAACTTTATTTATAGAGCGCCTAAGTGAGATGTAGTATGTAGTTGAATTGAGGGAGGAAGGGTTCTTAAGTAATTTGGCAGCATCAGTGTCAAAAGAGTGGTTTGTAGTGAGAGGAGAGGGAAAGGAAAAGAGAGAGAGGGAGAGAGAGAGAGAATGACATTTACAGGACTGTGTTTCCTCTGAACTGTGTTCCACTTCAACATACATCTCTCCCAAGCCAACGCACATCAGCCGGCAGCTCCCCCTCCTCCCAGACAGCATACAGAAATAGCATCAGCGTTCTATGGGACTGGGAGGTGGCACTCCGCTTTATCTCAAACTATGTGAAACCATGGAAAATGTTTCATCTAAAACCGTGGAAATTGCAGAGAACTGTCAAATTTACTGTCAAAATGCCAGAATGCAGAGATTTCAGATGAGTTTTTGTTGTGGCGGCATGTGGTTACATCCTCTCAGCAGATAGAGCCTTGTTTTCTTTCTTTTTTTTTCCCCCCCAGAGTTGATTGATGCAGTTGCTCTAGAGATATGCCACAAGACTTTCTTGTTTGTACACAACACACATTCTTAATTTGACTGGAGAGAACTGCATCATGATCTGTGTTGTAAGTGCATACCATATGTCATGCACTGTTCTGTTTTGTTTTTTCCCCTGGAGCCCTTGTGTATTTACAGTGCACTGCTCCCTCGGGTGAATGAACTAACGACCTTGTTGAGTGACTGAAAAGCTCAAATCCCCATTGTGTGATTTCCTGTGTTGCCATATGAGAGAAAAAACACTTGGTGAAAGTCCTCTTACTTACACAACAAGGAATAATAATAATAATAATAATAATAATAATAATAATAATAATAATAATAATAATTCTCTAATAGGCTTAAGTACTCAGCTCCTGCACTTACACAGCTCTGAATAACACTGAAACACTGACCGGCCTGTATTTCAATTACAGTCTCAGAGATTTTGAGTTGGAGGCAACGATGTTTTAAATTACAGTCAAACTGCATATTAGAAGAGAATGGAATTCAAAGTGTTGAACAAATTTGTTTTATGTGTACACGAAAAAAAAACGTTAAAATGCCAATTTCACACATACACACACACACACACAAAACACTAACACCTCATATAAATGATGTCATTATTCTCAAACCGTAAAGGGGAAGGGATCTCATTTTCTCCAACGGTTAAAACCTCCCTTCAGCCAATGGGGTGCCGGCGCATGAATCTCAAACGTACCCTTAGACACATGCTGCCTTCAGGCGCATTCAGGAAATAGAATGCACATAAACGACCCACGAAAGTGGCATACAATTGGATATGTCAACATTTTTTATGATAGCGAGATTAATGGAGAACAACTGTAGTAATACTATAATTGTAAGTTCCTGTATTTTAACATTATACGACACCGCAAGAGATTAAAGAATACCATAAAACGCATTAAGGTCACTAAAAACTCATTATTTAATATCACTTGCAAAATAAGTACCTATAGGAAAATTCTGGAAATACTAGCACTGTTGGCATGTGATGTTCAAGAGTCAAGTCTTGGGAGGGTGAATTTACAGTATGGAATCCATGTTAACAATGGACTTGACGGCAGAAATTGACGGCAAATGTGGTTAATATGTGAATTTAAACATCCTTCATATATGCCTTTTCATATTGATTTCACCGCCGTAGCACGAAGCAAACCGTTCCTAAACAACCAATTTCTACAACAGCCACCCAAAGCACTTCAGTTCGTGACACTTTGTATTTGCAACTGAGAATTAGGATTTTAGGAGGAGACCTTGAATGCAGCATCATGGGAGGGTCTTCTGAGTATCAGTTTGGTTCCTTCTTCAGCCGCACACCCTGATTAGAGCTGCAATAAGGGAAGGGCAACAGCGCAGGAGGAAAAGACGGAGTTCCTTGGTTATTTGAAAGCACACGCTGGGAGCGGTGAGAAAACTAATTTTGTTTAATTACTTTTATCGTTTTGAATACACGGAAGAGGTTTTTGACTCGGTAAAGTGAGTTTGTGGGCTTTGAAGGAAAAGTAGTAGTGGCACAGCGTCGCTGCACGCTCCCCAGGCTCGTTAATGAGCCGGGCTATCAACAGCTTGGCGAGTTGAAACCTGTTAGTTGTTTCCAGGTATTCCCATTAAATGTTACAGTGTCTCTGGGTTTGATTAACTTGCGGCAAAGTGTCTCAAACTGGGGACACACCTGTTTGTCCAACCAGTTTGTAGCAGGAATGTGGGTCATATCAGCGCTCCACACCTACCAACTCAAAGGGGGTTGCGGCAAATTTCATACTTTAAATAATAAATTTTTTTGACTGTAGGCTATAGTTGTGAGAACAACCAAGTCTTCCTGTTTGTAAAAAGTTTCTCTTTTTCTGGTTTGAAACCTGTTTGGTCAGTATAACAGCATCGATGGTATTCGAGGCGTTTCGACTGTTTGGTGTATTTGAAATGCAGGAGTTGTAAACCAAGTTTTCTTAATGAGTAAACCTCTAATTTGACTGTGTGGTTAAGACGCATGCCCTCCTTGCTTGTCCTAAATAACTCATTAAACAGTTGTCCGTTCCGAGGACATTCCTTTCTGAGTCACCACACCCTCTTTCTGCTCCTCGGCCACTGGAGCAGCAGACCCTCATGCTTCCCAACTCCTTGTCCTGACATGTCCCACCCTAACAAAAATCGGACTAATTTACCTTAACCTGTGATTATGGCAAAGCGAAACCTGCAGAACTCTTGTTAGGCATTAGCCCGGCCACTCCCATTCCAAAGGCTACGTTGTAACACACAGGATATTGTAGGGAAGACACATGTACTGGAGAGGAATGCTCAAAAATATTTCCTTATATGTTCTCGGCAAGTTTGTGTGTGTGTGGATGCTTGTGTGTGGCCACAGGAGAGTGTGTATGATGTCATTGTAGAGGAGCAACCGATTGCTGACCAAGCAGTTCACACAAGTAGTGGTTTGGACAGACAATATTACTTTGTGGTGTGCGCGCACACACACACACACACACACACACACACACACTGCAGAATAAGGAAATGTATGGATTCCTGTGGCCATTGTATCATTGGGTTTGACCATCATTTGTACCCTGTGTCTTAATTCACGGCCTCTCAGTGTAATGTGGTCTCTGCCGTGTGTGTCAATTATGGACTTCCATACACTCCAGGATTGAAGGGACCATTTGTCCCTGAAGTTGCCCCTCATCTCATCCCCTTGGGGTGTTTTCGAACACACACCTGCTGTGGTTGTTTTGCTCTTTGCCCCCTGTACGTGTTTGCTTGAGCTTCAGGGATGGTGAATATTGCACTGCAAGTGTTGCAATGTCAAGGAGCTTTTGTTACCCTACTGGGTCACAATACAAATCTCCCCAGCAAACATATAGGAAGTAGTGCCTGGACAGGAAGGGATTGCCCAGACCTAGGAGGGGATTTTTTTCCCCTCCTTCCGACTCTTAGTCATTTAGTACAAACAGATACTGGTTGTGTACATTGTCAGGCTGTAGATGACCTTATCAGCCTACATTTTTGTCCAAACACCATCCTGTGGTTCTGTGTACATCAGTGGCCTGTCCGAGATTAGTCTGAGCAACCCTCTGTCACCTGTGGTCTCCAAGGCGGCCAGAGTCATTGTCACGTACGAAACCAATTTGACTGCAGTCTTTAGGGAAATACCAAGCTTAGACTCAAATCTTTTTCTGTAGCTGTTTTCTTGTCAACTGATGGTGACTGATGAACACGTCTGCGGGGAAGACGGAGCCTGTAGGCTGGGCAGTGTAGCACATAGGGTACAGGCAAGAACATCCTCTGGAAAAACTCTAACCCTTTGTTACTCTATAGAAGGAAAAGGAACGTTTCCTGTGTGGATCTTAATGCTGGCAGTGTTATGCCGCCCCCCCAAAAAAGACTCTGAACCATTTATAAAGCTTAAAATGTCTCCCAACTCCTATTAGCAGCAACTTCCTTCCTAACGCCTCGCTTGTCTGCAACGCACAGATGGACTGGACAAATGAGAGCAACATGGTAATGACTCCCGTCTAGCTTGTGTACATGTGTGTCTGTTTTGGCAGTCATTTGGCTGTGTGTGTCAGTAGGAAAGGAGGAGTGCAGCGCCCTAAGGATACGGAACATTAGCTCCCTGATGGTGACATCACACTGCAACACAGGAAGAGGGAGCGAAGGATGGGATGAGACAGGGACAGGCTGAGAACAGTAGCCTGGAGGAGGACAGGCTGAACGCAGGAAGCGAGGGAGGGTGACAGCGGAGGGAAGGATGAGAGAGAAAGAGAGAGAGGGATGGTGAGAAACAGGGTACAGGCAAGTGGGGCTCTCTCACTGATCCATCTAGGGCAGTGTGTGTCCGTGCGTCTGTGCGCTTGCCTAATCTTTTAACAGCAGCCTTTGCTGAGGACTTGAAGAGAAAAACAGCCATCATTTCTTCCCCAAATCCTGATTAGTCCCCCCCCCAAGTCATCATATGACTAATTCATCCACTTATTTATTTCATACTCATGGAATATTAATCAAAGACTGCCAGTTATGTATGTTTTGAGTTTCTCCACATCTGTTGCTTGAGCTGCAACACTGTCTCTCTCATATTCTCGTAGCCCCCCCCTAATATCCTCCTCTCCCTCCCTCCTTGCTTCCCTCCATCTCTGTCTGTCTGTTTGAACTGCAGTGAAGGCTCGGGGGTGGATGAATGGATAAATCTCTCTGATATTTTTCTCTTTGGTCGTCTGCGCTGAGCCGAGCTGCGCGCTGTGATAAATTGGGCTGGGGGAGTCTCAATGGCTCTGTCCTATTTCGGGCTCCAGTTAGGTTCTC
This sequence comes from Neoniphon sammara, assembly GCA_900302535.1. Taxonomy (NCBI): domain Eukaryota; kingdom Metazoa; phylum Chordata; class Actinopteri; order Holocentriformes; family Holocentridae; genus Neoniphon; species Neoniphon sammara. Next base: position 14,892 of record OMKZ01029883.1, read on the forward strand.
TGACTCTGGCCGCTCCCCTTTCATCTTCCTACACCGCTAGCCGGGATCCTGCTGCCTGCCAGCCAGTGCTGGCCTCCAGTCTGGCTTCACCTCGAAAATTTAAGCCTCACATGACCCGAACTTTAACAGTTTTTCTCCAAACACAGGGCAAAGGTTGTAGTCTTTTGTGAGTTCAACTTTGATTTAAGGCTGAAATTTAAATGCCACTCCCTTTCCAAAGTTTGTTCTGGTGCAAAAAGAGTTCATGGCTGGGTTATTTTGCATTTCACTTACCAGAAATTAGTACAGTTCTGTATTTTTGTTGGACTCTATGTACTGGCTATTGTTCCTCACGCTAACTACCATTTTTTTCTGTTTATTCCAAACTGCTCCCATAAATGTAAAACTCACCACTTACTCTGTACAAGACACAGTTTCTTGCTTAAGACCCAGCGCTGGATGTTTAACAGCAAATATAAAAGCTTCCCTGAGCTGGGTATGACTTATGTGGTATTGTTTAGTGACATGGATTAACAAAATGCACATTTATTTTTGTGAAAATATTATGGATTATTACATAAGTGGGAAAATTCATCATGACCCAATTCATGTTCCAAGTCTTGTTATTTCCTGTTAGGGTTGAGTGTAAATGTCAGGTTGTAGTCTAAAGGGTAATAGCTTGGCTTCAACTCTACAGTTTTCTCTTGGTCAGTGTTTTATGTTAGATGGATATTGGCAATAAGAGAAAAGGAGAATGGGATAAAATGTCACTCATGTTGAACAGAGTTCAGCACACACTTAAGGCTATGAATAAATGAGCTTTGACATACCAGACTGTATGCTGCAGTATACAGTTATAAACGTGCACATACATTCACACACAGTTTCTGTGGTGTAATGGGCTGATTTAATGGTTTCATACATGAATCGTCCACAACACTTCAACCAGTGATGAGTGGAAAATGCAGGCAGAAGCAAAAGGAGTTGGAAGAGAGAGAGATGGATGACGGCTGATGGGGGGCAGGGATGTTGTGTGTTTAAGGGGAGAGGGTCAGGGGGTGTTGGAAGTGGGTGAGACATTCCTCATAGCTTATGTCCTCCCACGCTTTAACACACACACACACACACACGTGCACGCGCATAGTTGAACAGAGTTGTGTGTGCATGAACTTTCTGTGACCTCCCATTAGTCATCATCCAAACTGCATTGGCTGCCTTTACCAATCAGTGTGTCAATACTGGAGTTGCTAACCGACAGTTATTATACCTCTCCTTGACATTGCGGACTTTCTGTTCTTATATAATCTCATCATCTAAACTGCAAAGTATTTACAGGTGGGAGAATCCTTCACATTTGACAAGGAGATCGTTGTTTGCCTCACTTTTCCAGTGAAAAGTGACCAGAGGACATATTTAGCCGTTAGTGCTCAGAAGTAGGTGCTTTGCAGTTGGAATTCCTGTGTATTACACTAGAGTTGCAAATGTCATTTCCCAATTACATGCCATGTGATATGACATGCCATGGTGTAAGAGACACAGTATATTCTGCCCTCAGCAGTCTGCCTCAGCATGTATATATTACAGCATGCAGCAAATGAAAAACAGGCCCAGTCATTTTCAATTTGATATTTGGTAATAATTTGATATTTGATCTGGGTTGGTCAGCCCAGCGTCAGCACGACCGAATTAGTCAACACTTTACTGTTGGGGCGTCCCGGTGGCTCAAGCCATCTTTACAGTTGGGGGGTTTCCTCAAAGTAGAATTAGAAAGTGGAAAATATTGATATATCATGGTGATAATGATTTGTATCTCTAAAACAAATATTTAATGATAGGTTTAGGAATGGGAGTCAGTCGTCCGTGTCGATGATTGCTAATAATAAACAAAATTTCTGAAGACATTTTATAACACTTATTAAAGTTATCCGGCTAACTTGCTAATCCTGCTTTGTGGAACACCCTCCTGACCCGGCTAAAAATGCTGTAGCAGAGCCCGGACAGAATTAATAATTTCGTTAAGCACTCTTCACCCACCTCTGAGCCAGTATGATTATGTTTACACTGAGGTCGGGGGAAATACGGGAACCATTGCATCTCATGCAGCAATAAACTTAACTTCTTGGATCATTATTGTATGTTACTGTTTCTAAGATAGCTCGTTTATACATCTGCAGGCAACAGTCTTCCATTATGCAAGCTTTGATTTTTTTTTCTCCCTTGCCTCAAGTAGACAGCAACTGACTGCCACATTTTCCTGCTGCTTATCCAAGCACACCTCATGTGCAGGTGATGGAATGCTTGTTGCGGTGCAGGTGGTTGCCATAGTTACTGTGGCATTTGCACAGGCATTTCTCTGGCTCTACTTTAAACAGAACAAATACCAGGTCACGTCTGGCTTTTCTCCTGCTTTCCTCCCATGTCGTGAGGTGGGTCATAGAGCTGCGTTATTTTAACCCCATTTTCCCCCTCTGTACATTTTTTCATCTTCACACAGAAAGTCTAGGTCAAATCCACCAGTTATGGTCAATGTAAAGATGTCCTCAATTGGCTAAGGCGTGCACCATGTAACTGTGACGTCCGGTTCAGATCTGGCCAGGACCTTTGTCACATGTCATCCCCCTCTTCCCCAGTTTTTCCTGTCTATCTCCACTGTCAACTCTCAAAATAAAGGCAACAATACCCCCAAATAATCTTGAAAGGGGGAAAAAAATAGACTATGTGGTTTCCCTCTTGGTTTGCTCTTTTGAAATCTTCAGGATTTCAGCGTTTAGGGATTGTGTCACATTATAAAGACGTCAGACTAGACCAGACCCAGACTTTCTCATCTTGTGCTTGTGCTGTCAACTTTGATGTAAAGTTGTGAGCATTTACTCGGCAGGAAATATTAGCCCTGTCATGGATGTGAAAGCAAGAAAAGCTAAAGTACTGATTTTTGCTGGAGTTGGACTGGTGCAAGCCCTTCAACAAACAGAGCTTTTTAGCCTGTTTGTCAACCCACTTGTACTCAAATGTGTCACCAAATGGAGGGGTTTTGTGAATACAAATGCAGGGGTTTTGAGTTTGCTGATCCATGTGATTAGAGGCTGGTTGATGCTTGAGGAAGAGGAATAAGTTTGTATTTTACTGCCCTGTCGGCAACTGGATTAAGGGGTTTTGTGTTATTGTAACCACCTGCCAGAGGACTGAGAGCTGGCTAATGTGTTACTACAGCAGGGCTGACTCAAGACCTGTCTGGCAGAAAGGAGCGTCTGTGTCGTGTGTGCTAGGAATGAGAACTTTGGCCTTTTGCTACCCCACATGGGGACAAACATTATGCAAGGCAGGCTGATTTATCCTAAGACACGTATGCACACACACACACACACACATATGCAGTCACGTGCATAGTCATATGACCTGCCTCTGGGAGGTCAGTATGTGTGTGTGTCCACTTGTAGAGTGGCCCTGCTGCCCTGGCAATTATCGCTCATTTTTTAAATCTGATATGACTCGAGCAACACTGGCCTTTACACATTAACAGTGTCATGTAACTACCTCGCTGTGCTACTCTGTCTCACTCATACATGCTTTGGGCAATTTCAGTACTACGTCTCCTTTGAATAAATCTTCTTAGCCATTGGTACTTTATTTACTTACAATCATGGTGCATTTTCATTTGTTTATTGGATTTGAAAACCAACTTGATATCTTAAGATAATGATGATATTGAGGACAATTCATGCTATTTTCAACCTGAGCTTTACTTTCCTAGTTTTTGCCATTATGGCAATTGAATGTGGTCAAAATTTCATAATTTGTTTCACCGTAGAGCTTCAAGTTAACTGAGAGCGCTGCTGTCCAATACACACACAGCAAACACACCCTCCAATAGTTGAACCCAAAAAAGGCAATTTAAACATCCTTTCAACACAATGATACTTACAGTGGAGTTATGTATATCTTTATACCATATCATACTGAATCCGAGTGTATTTGACTTGAGGACAAGAAGAGGGGGCTCTGCAAAAGAGAAGGAGAAACTGGTCAGATTGGACACCTCCTTGTGCCAATAAATCTTATTTGAATTGACTCCCAGGGGAGAAACCAAAGGAGGAAGTGTGTGTGAGAGAGAAAAGTGGAGATAACAAAATGAGCAGTTCCCTTGGATAGGAAAGAAGTCTTTGGAGCCCCTGTGCCCTCCTTGTACTGGCAGAGAACGTACACACACACACTCACACAAAAATACAAGGAAAGGGTCATTATCATTAATGAGCACCATGTACTACCACTGCCACAGTAGGCAACATGCTTTGGGAGCTGGTATCATCAACAAGCTGCATTATTTTTGCATAAAAGAAGAAAGACAACATGTACAAGCCCCATTTTTTGAAGCTATCTTGGGCTGTACTGTAGCTACCAGTCACGTGGGTGTGAGAGTCGCCCCCCACCCCACCAGTGACAGTATGATGTATGGAATTGAGCAGCAGCCCGCTATCACAGAAAACAGGTGGCTCTCTCCAGAGACAAACCAACAACACTGGCCTGATTTAGTGTGTGGGAGAGAAAAGCAAACTGAAGAATTGTCTTTTTGGTGTTTTTATCCCTGTGGTTATAATAGTAGCTGTTTTGGAGTGAAATGACACCGTGCAGGATGTAGAGATGTGCATTAATTCTCAAACACATTCTCAGCTGTGTCATCCTCAGGGTTTTCTTAGGGGCTGAAGTGTGTGTGTGTGTGTGTGTGTGTGTGTGTGTGTGTGTG
>OMKZ01029883.1:30012-45294 GCA_900302535.1 Neoniphon sammara
AAACTGATTCCCGTTTATGATTGTATTAATGCACTTCATTGCAGAGGTAGGTGAAGACAAACTTTTCTACTCTGAACATGAATCAGTTCATTGCCCTTTTACATCTTTGGTCCTGTTGGTGTATATTTACCACAAAATTAAAGACCTGCTGCATATTTGTTGGTTATTCTGTTCACCAAATACTGGCTTTGAGGAAACTGGGGGACAAATGTAGAATGAATGTAGAAACCTTCTTAATCTGTGAGCAAAGTATCCAGTGAATAAATACAGCCAGTCAATACTGTATCCTTTTAAGTGCAGGCATGTTTGTTTGAAGTCTCCTTCTTTCACAGGTCATTTCTCCACTCTGGGTCCTGCAGCTGCTGGACCATGCTCTCTTCAGTCTCCACTGGGGGGCGCACAAGAGGCATGATGGAGGGAAAAATTAACATTAGTTCAAGAAGATTATCATGGAGGGTGATTCTGATGAAAAGACATGTTTGTCACCTTGAGCCTCAATCTTGATGCACAGGGCAGCAAGTCTGGCCACCACCTCCTCCTCCTCCTCACTGTGGGAGAAACCAGTGTAGCCTCCTTCTTGTTTGCAGTACCGGATAAACCTGGAGGAGGAGGAGGAGGAGGGGGGGTGAAGCAAAGAAAGAGGGAGAGAGGCTTAAATGATGACACAAGGTTGGGTAGGGAAGGGAAGGTGATGCTGTTTGAGAGCACGGGCCGCTTTCCCAACACTGTTTTCTCATAATCCTTCACGTATATCTATTATTTTTTTAAATTTTGGTAATAAATAAATTATCCATAGAAAGAATTGTCACTGCGTTACCCACCGATCCCAGACAGGATCTGCCGTCAGCACTATGGGGTTTCCCACCACAATCAGCAGGGCTTTGGCTCGAGTCACAGCCACATTGAACCTCTGGTTAAAGAAAGAGTAGAGCTTGTAAGACTGTGTGTGTGTGTGTGTGTGTGTGTATTCATGTGTTTGCGACTTCACACCTTCTCATTCTTGACAAAGCCGAGGTTGAAGTGTTGGTCTATCTCCACATAATGACGGCTGCTCCGAACTGTGGACACCATTATCACTCTCCTCTCCTGACCTTGGAACTCCTCCACTGAACCAACCTGAGACACACACACACACACACAAGCTTTAAAAACTGATTCTGCTATCCCTACATTGCTCTCATGTTTAAAATTATTAACATTATTATTAAGGGTGAAATATTCAGCTCCATACCTTCAGGTATTTCAAACTCTTGATTTTGAGATCTTTCTCCATTGTAGCCAGGGCCTTGCGAATTTTCTGCACCTACATGATGCCCAGAAAAAGTAAAAGAAAAATCCAGCTTTTAAATGCATTCAACTTCTTCAGATTTGCACTGCAGTATTATTGTACGTGTGTCTGAGGTGCAGTGAAAGTCCATTCCCACCTGTTTCCTGTAGGGGGCGATGATGCCTATGTCACTGGGTGAGATGGTGCCCAGGCCCTTCTTGCCGTGCGTCTCCAGCAGCTTCCTCAGGTAGCTCATCAGCACCTCCACCTCTGATACGTTGAAGAATGAGGGACTGCTGGCCTCACGCTCGTCAATACCCACCACCCCATGGAAAATCACCGGGAAATCCTACGAGAGAAGAAGACCAGGGTTTGGTGCGAAAATTATCATACATTAGCTAGACCGATTTATCAGTGACTCATATAGTGGGACGATATTTAGCTTTTTTTTTTTAAATAGGATATCGGCACATCCATGTCTTCCCTCTACAATATGACAGAGGTTATTCTGTAGCTTTGTTAAAAGATTTCTAACACTGTTTGACAGTATCTCTCGCATGTCTTCTCTGCATTTACAATATTCTCTTTGTTCATTTTGACATGACATGCCTATGTTATGTTTTGAATAGAAAAGATGGCATCATTTATTTATTTTCTGTTACAGGAAACTAGGAACAAAGTCTTTTACGCCCCGTTTGCTCTAAACCCTCAAGTGCAGACATATTGTTGGGTGCTTTCTATGTTAGACTTCTACAGGCTCTGTTTCTGTTTGTGCAAGCATGTGTGTGTATTTAGTGGAGTTTATTACCCTCTTGGGCAGGTACTCCCATCTGCAATAGGAGTTGCGGATGATTTCATCAGCGCAAACTTGGAGCTCTCCATCGTAGAAGAGCTCGTTGGGAATCTTCAGAATGGCAGGATGGGACCTGAGAGGACGGAGGATAGAAAAAACAGCAAAGAAAAACACATGAAATAATTTACAAGCTCCAGAAAAAGTCCAGAGTCCAGAAAATCAGATACATAATTTCTGTCGAGAAGTGACGATAAGAACCAGGAAGTGTAATTAGTAGCACACCTGTAGTTGCGCAGCAGTTTGGTAACAAAGCGGTTGTTGAACGCCCCCTCTTCCTTCTGGTACAGGGAGAAATCTTTCATCAGACGCTCCAACATGGACACACCTGCAGAGAGGAAAGCCTTTTTTACATCATATCCTGGTCAAATAGCTGCATACTATACACAGAAGAATTAAAGGTTCATGTTTTCATGTATCTGAACTTCACTGGAGGTATGCACTGGAAAGTATATGTGTGCATGTATGTGAGTGTGTGTATTTACCCATGCCATATTTGATTGCAAAGGGGGATCTCAGAATGGGTCCTAGCTGCTTGGGGTCTCCAGCCAAAACCACCTGGCCAGCCTCGGCCTGCAGTAGCCCTTTGTTCCCCAACATAAATCAATGCATCAGATACAGCAAGATAAAAGATAACTGCAATAAATACAATGGTGTTGTTTCCTATACCTGCCAAGGGGACTAAACATTCAGTCTCCACAGCGTGTCCGGCCTCATCCACAAAAATATGAGTGAAATGGCCCGCAGGAATGTTTCCTGTAACCAGCCTACAGAGAGTGCAGGGTAGTACTTTAGTGCTTATGCAATTTGTCTTTCAGAAAGTATTCTATAGTGTGCTAGTATTTGGGAAAACAAACTATATAGTTCACTGTTTTGACCAGTAAAATTGAGGCAGAGACCGTAAACAGTGGGTAAATACTGCTTGCATATAGTGAGGATGCAAATGAGGTAAAGTGCACTATGAGGGTTATTCACTACCTGCCAGCAGTTAGCAGGGTGGTGACCATGATCTTATACTTCATCAGATCCTCTTTACAGGGATACATGTAAACTTCCCCTTGCAGGTTAGAGCATGCCTGTGAAAGTATGTGCACATGAAAGCAGAGGTTACAGTTAATATGGTCAACAGAGTTTTTGGCCACTGGGGGGATTAGTGGGTAAGTGGGTTTCATACAACAACAAAAACACTTCTCAAGATGTTTTTAAGCACAGACAAAGATGAACTAGTGTACCACAATCTACTCTAGTTATACATCTCTTCTCCACTACATTGTGTGGAGATTGAGGGCACAACAAGGAAATGGGGAGAAAACACACTGGTATTGATAACCGAGAAACTTTTGATTGAAGGAAAAAGCATTTCATGCTCACACAGATGTGGCGATCTTTTTACTCAAGTGCTAAGTTAGCTTGTTAGCATTTTCATTTACGCCAACTGTGTTACAGCTGAGCTGGAAATACTTATTAATGATGTGCTGATCAGTGGAGTATCTGGCATGGTTACCCAAATGAACAAATGAGGGGGCAGAAGCCACACATGTCTTTGAAAGTCAAATTTTTCAACATAGTCATTGGAATCTAATACCATACTCTACATCTGTATAATTCAAACTATAAATGTAAACAAATCTATGCTGTTTATATGGAAAACTCTGTTGTTTGTCTTCATTTACACTGCTACAGAAGAACCACACTGACTAAGAATAAAAGAGTACCATGCGCTGACCTTTAGCTCATCAGGAACACATTTAGGTTCCCGGCTGCTGGCATACATCCGGAACACCTTACGCTCCTCCACATGGTCCAGAATCTTCTTACAGAGCAGATCAGCGGCGCTGTTGGAGGGAGCACAGGCCAGGATATGGCAGGAGGGCTGGGTCTTCTCTATCTGCTTGATGGCCTCCACCAGAGTCACAGTTTTGCCTGACCAATACAAACCAGCATCAGCTTGGTTGTTAAAATGTCAGTTCTAATCAGAACCAAACAACATATTATAAGCCCGGTGAAGTCAAAGAGGACTATTCTGATAATGAAGCATCATTTACATACAAAAACACATGCTGTACCTGTGCCAGGTGGGCCAAACACCAAGTAAGGAGCTGGTTTGGAGGAGCCAGCTACAATGTGCTGTACTGCCCCATACTGCTCTGGGTTCCTCTCCAGCTGTGAGTCAAACAGCCTACAGACAGGGAAGAGGGAGGAGAGATCTTCATTATCAGGACTGGATGAGAGATGAAGGGAGTCGGTGGGTACACTCACACACTTCCATGTTTACATTTGGATACACTTACACCTAGTGTCTAGCTGCCTTAAAAACATTACATAGGAGAAGAGAGTTACACCTTGTCCTAACTGCATCCATGCATTTGGGCACTGCCTTGCGAAAGTTGATGCTGTCTACACTTACACTGCAAACATCAAGTCGGCACAAGTCCCAATGTAGACAAACCACAGTTTTGATTCAAATGGCCTGGCAATGACAAAAGGGTGAGTAGTAGCAGAACAGTTGACACGATGCATCAGAAACAGGACAGAGACAGGACATCTGATGGTGCTTTGTACACTCACAACCTGTGTAGACACCCTAATTGATTATAATGGGAGCATTCTGTTTTGTTTTGTTTTTTTCCATTGACACTAATTGGCTACGCATGTTAGGACAAGGTGTAAGGTGTGACACAGGGTCTGTACAAAAATAAACGATTCATTGGACCACAACATTTTGGTCACAATGGCCTTCATCAGATAAGGTCATGTCACCTTCTACAACAGGTGGTGACATCACTTGACACCAAAGACAAGCCAATAGCAGATCAGTGATCAGTGTCCCACGTTTCACCATTAGATGTCAAGAACAAACATGCACTGAGCAGTACTGCTGTAAGTAGTACTGTTATTACTATTTTTACTCTGTATTAGTGGCATATTGCTCAGTGAAAGAAGGTAGCTGGAAGTTTTTTTTTATTTGACTGGTGGCCTGTTTTAACTCTCCACCATAGGTAAACAGGAACATTATATCAAACAGTTTATTCATGCCGACAGAGATATGAAATCGTAAATATCGAAGGAACATGTAAACCTTAACCGGCGTACAGCCGGGATATTTTGTGTATGAAAACATAACTGGTGCTGACAGCATAAGTAATGCAGTTACAGGTTCAGCTGGTTTTTTTTTTTTTTTTTTTTTTTTTTAATCTCAGATAACCCATGACTTCAACTGTAGAGGAAGGATACTAAAGAGATCTGTGCTGTGTAATAATGTAATCACACGGATCTTCCAGAGTCATATTACCCATGGGAGAGATGCCTCCCTTAGCAACTGAACTCCACCCAGCGCTGTGAGCATGACTAACCTGAGGTTGGTTAGCTGTGGTTGCCAGTGGGCGCTGGTGGCCTCTGCAGGGAACAGCACGTTTTCCAGTGCGAGCTCAGAGGCCAGCTCTGCCGCTCTGTGCTGCACACGCATGGTCAGGCGGTTGACGGTGAACTCCACGCCGAACAGCATGCCGTCCACGAAGCGGTCCAGCAACCTGCAGTCAAATTCAGATGGATGTGTGAATCTGTGATGTTAACAATGACTGATGTTTGTTAATAACCACTCAAAGAAATAGCTATTTGTCACATTTATATATTATTTTATCAGTTGAGCTTACTGTGAGCTGAAGCCCAGTTTGACTTTGTCCAGCTCCACACCATGGACATAACCACAGTACTTCACCCCTGTTTCTCCTTTAGGTCTCACCAGCAGCCTATCCCCTCGTAGCACAGAAGGACGGCTCTCAGAAACACCAGGCACCTGACGGGTCAAACAATGAAAACGTGAATGAATATGTGGGTGAATACTGTGTGCAAGTGAGTGGTGAACAAGTGAGTACATGATTGAGTGAGAAAATGTGAGAAAAAGTGAGCGAATAAGTGATGAACGAAGTTGAAATAAAGATTATCTCGCCATCATTCAATTCCATGTTCCATGAAGCATGCATGGAGGGAAGTACGCAGTGAGTGATATGAGCAGTTCTCTGAAGACTGAAACTGTATAATATTCTTATTGACAAAGAGGGGGGAGAAAGGGAGGGTTGAAAGAACAATGGAAAGACAGCTAAGGCACAAGATATCCTCAAATCCTTGACTGCTGACGCACAAGAAGTTCACATGTCTATGACAAGACTGATGCATGTAGTGAATCAGCAAAGCTTCAGGCAACACAAGAGAAACAAGAAGAGAGTTAAAAGAGCTGAACTTATGTTAACAGTAGGGCTGCAGGCTGTTCACACATATATGGTTATACTGTTTTCCAGGCTGAGCGTGTGAGTATGTAAATGAGGGAGTGTGTGAGTATGTTAGCATCACAAAAAATTAACCTCCAAAACCAGAAGCTTCTTGTTGACAGTGTCCTTGTACATGGGGGCATGCTCTCTGTCACTGTTGGGGATACTGTATCTCTGGATGTCCACTTCCATCTGAAGCTCCTCCAGATACAGCAGCAGCTCGAACTTCTCAGAGTAGTTCTCCCTGCTCAGGGGACTCTCCAGCAAAGTCTTTCTACAAAGATTAAAAACAAACAACAAGAAATTACAACATCAGCCTGTAGCCTTCAAGTTGAAAACAAAGCAGGCCAAAAAGTTTTATCAAAATTTTGGTATTGACTTTGTACCTTAGCATTGATGCCTATGACATCCTTATGCAGCAGTTCAAAGTACAACATTACATAACTCAAATGCTAAATTTACCAAAAATGCAATTTTCTTTTTCATTAGTCTAACAGTAAGTCCTGTAGTGAATGTTCCCAAGTGTAATGCTTTATGTTCTTTATACATTTCAATTAAGTAATTTATGAAAAAAAGACCCTAATTTATGGAGAGTTAGCGTGTGCAGATGATAGACAATTTACTTTTCACTGGCAAAAGAGGCAGACTGCTTCAGTGCCTTGATGAGCTGGTTCATATATGGTGGTATCCGATACTGCTTCAGCGGAACCTCCATTTTAAGGCGCATCACTGACAGGCTGGTTAAAAGAGACAAAACAGGAAAGGTTGGATCCATCACCATAGCACAACTATTACATTTCAAAACCACTTCTATTCCATAGTATATGGAGTGTATTATCATACCCTTCAGGTGGCTGCCCATCCACAATAGTGCAGGAAGCTTCAGGAGTCTGGGCAGAAATGGACTGAGGTTTGTAGGGGGCTTTGGGAGCCAGCTCCTTTCCCAGGGAGGTAACACATTTAGCCTCAATAAAGCGTACAATGTGGAAGGCAGTGGAGGAAGACAGGTCTGGTTTGAACTCAAAGGCCAGTGTAGCTGGATAGTAACCGACCAAGGTGGATCGGAAGTGAACCAGGATTTGATAGGTAGCACCTGCGGAAACAATGTGCATAACGGACGATAATGTTTGCAGTGCATTCATGGTGGTCTGCTGTACCCATAAGCCCCAAGTCTAGAAGATTTTTTTTTCATCTGTGATGTCAAGACTGAATGATAAAGATTGAATACTAGTTGTAGATCTTACTAGTTACACGTCTTGTTTCAGTTGAGCAGCGTACAGCTTAATAAATGCAATGAGTGGGAAATCTCATCTGAGAGCGTATGTGTCTAACCTGGTTCTAGTGCAAGAGGGTTGGCTGGGGTCACTTTGTGTTGATCCTCCAGTGTGAAGTATTTGAGCCAGTGCAGAGGGGTGTAGTGGGTAAAATACACTGGCTTTGTTCCAGTGTTCTTCACATGCAGGTAAACTGTGTCCTGTTAAGAATAGCAATAATCAGCGTAACTTCATGAATATGAAACCAACAGAATATCTTTATCTGTTCCAGCAGACAGTGTTGAGAGAAAACTGTCATGTCATAAATACCTCTTGTATGTCTTCCACACACAAGCAAACTCTCCCGTCCTCAAACCCACAGTCCGAGGTGATACTGATACCATTTTTATCAGCGATGAACTGAGCCCTGGGGGTGCAGGAGAGCAGGAGTTATTGTATTTTAGGGGCAGCAGGGTGGTGTGGTGAGGAAGGAGATCACCCTTAAACCAGAATATCCAATTTCAGGCCAGCTTGTGGGCAAGCATCTGCATGCTGAAGTGCTCTTGAGCAAGATGCCGAATTTCAAGATGGTGCATCTAAACCTGTGAACACCTCCCAACTACTGAAAAAATAGCATTTTGGAAATTTTACTCTCCTAATTCAAACCAATGAGCTATGCTAACTGTAGCAACAAAGAATGTTTACAATATCAAAAAGATATTTAGGGATAGCTAATTTGGAAACATTTTGTTAATAATATAAAAGGTGAAAAGCAAAAACAACAGAGTAAAATTCAAAATCTCAAAGTATCACTTTGGCACTCATTCTAAATCTACACAGTGAACTCTTGAAGATGCAAACTGTGGATATCTTGAAATGCTAAGAGGGCTATAGAGTGAAAAACAAGTGAAAAACAGGAAACTCATATGAACCAAAAATGTTCATTTCAAGAGGAGAGGAGCAGATAACCTGCAAAATATTTAGTCTTGTAGTCACACAAAAACAAAGACTCTTGCAGAGTGGGATACTGAAAACAGGTAATCACAAGGCAACTCTCATAACTGTGTCCTCTTACTTTTCAACCTTCAGTCGGTTCATGAGGAGACTGGCCAATTGCCTTCGGCCTCGAACCCCTGACGCTGCTCCACCGGGGGGAGTGGGGTCCTGTACTGGGCCAGGACCAAACCTGCCATCCTGGACAGGCCCTGGCTGCTGGCCCCTGCGCGTGCGCCACTGGTCCTGATACATAGCTTTGACCTGAGGGGAGGATCAATTTTCATGGGTTATCACATCTGAAACTCAGTCTTGGGACTGGCATCCTACTGCCAAGTCCATTTGCTTGTCCAGGTGATTTTTTCGTGTTCCTGCCCTATGATCAACATAGGCAGGAGTATTCTTATACCCATTCTCACCTTCCTGTCAGTGCACCTACAGTATGCTCACCTATCAAGGTGACTACCACAAAAATATACATAACAGGGGCACAGAAAAGGCCAGTATTCCTATCACCTCAAATGCTCCTTTACTATTGTGTGTTGGTTAAAAATACTGTTCAACTTCAATGAGAGGTTTGGGAATGTTAGAAGCCTGTACTGTTGGCCTGTCCTCAATAATAAAGACCTCTCTTAGGACATTAAGAGGTGCGGTTTCTTTTCCTTTCGTTTCTGCGAAAGTGGCACCACCCTTGTGTTACTTTATGGAAGCAATGTTTGTGCAAGTCATTCGGTTATGGGTGTTGTTGGGTGTAAGCTCACAAAATCAACAAAATGTCAACTTTTCAGGAATGAATAAAACAACATTGTACTGTATTGAATGCATTTTCTGTTCATACAATGGGTTCTGAAAGGATTTCATACACTCAAGGGTGACAGAATTTTCTGAACGCATCCTTAAAACATCAAAATCACAAAAAATGACTTTACTGGGTCTTGACCTGACAATGATGACATTCTACGGGCCCTTTTAAACATTTTTAATATAATTTTTTACTTCTACTGTGTGTAATTGTGTAATTGACAGCATCAAATTTTCAAAGGAACTGTCATACCCAACTGCACTACACTGCTAAAAAAGAGAAAATAAAAAAAGCCACCTCAGAAACAGAAACCCTGGCCTGAAACCTTGAGTATCTTAAGAGGAATTTTAATTAAAAAAACAATAGAACAGGATGCCCCTCAACATTCCTTTTAAAGACACTATGAAAAAACTGCACCTTGCAGTAAACATTTTGTCACTCAGTAATAATGAAACACTACCTTGAAGCCAGTCTGTGACAACAACTAAAGCTACTATCACATAGGAAAGAACTTTTCAGCACATGCAAGATATGTAATGACAGTGACTCAAACAAGGCAGAGAATATTTTAAGTCTTCATTTACATGCTGCAACACCATCTTTTGGTCAATCAGACTCCTGCGTTAAAAAAGGAAGCTCAAAATCAGATCTCAGTGGAAATAAAACAAAACCTGGATTTGTGCTCAAGACCACGGACGTTTCAGTCTCGGTTTCAGAACCGTTACACCCCTATTTAGAATCTTTATAATTATATACTATCATTATTACTTATTTATTTATTTATTTAATCAATATTTACTGCCACTGCAATACTGTTTACCTCACACATAAAGTATATTCAGCTTCATCCATCTCAGCTGGGTCAACCACGTCTGTCTGTCACAGCAATTTTTGGCAAACAAAAATTGACACCAATCTACATTTTGGACAGTAATTATATTGAGATATGGCAAATTGCGGCATTTTTATTTATTTATTTATTTTTTGTCCATTTCTATTCATATTTCTTCACCAACAGCAGTTTTCCAGCTGTGGTGGTCACTCCTGTTGAATGAGATAATAAGAAATAGGCACTGATCTTTTTTTTTTTTTTTTATATTTTTGCAGTTATTGTGATTAATGGTGGGGAATCCCTGAGGTGGAAGTGTCATTGATCCATGGAAAACAGTGAATTCAGTAATGAATTTCTTAGGTGTACCAACTTGTAACAGAAAAGTTTGTTCTCACCCTGGCATTGAAGCGGACTTTTCCTGGGTAGACTGATACTTTATGATTAATTCTCAGAGCATAAAGGACTCGACCAAAGTTTGGATCTTTGAGTTCGGCATTCCTGAAATATTCAGAAAAATGTACATCATAAGAAAAAGTTGGTTAAGATTTTCATGTCAGAGATAAAGAAGAACATATAAGAACAAATAAAAACTGACCTGTTCCTGAACTCGGTGTCATAGATGACTTTAAGTTCAGATCTGTCTGTAATAGATGCTCGACCTGTCTCTTTCAAAAACTCAAAGAAGTCAAGTCCAACCTGGCAGCGTGACATTAGACTCATATTAATAATAACAATAATAATAATCAGGGATATAAATACAATTTAAGTTTATGAAATAAGGAAAACGCCCCCGGATCGCTGGAATTTGGCTATATTGCATCGACGATCGAGCGCAGTGTACAATTTTGAGGAAGCCGACAAGACAATGATCGTTTTCTATGCCTCGGGATTCTGGCTGGGCGGTCTGATTCCCATTCATTACAAAACAGAGCTAAGGCACAGAGCTAAGCCGGGCGGGCATGAGTTTACACCGAGCGCACCCACGCAGCCATTTAATCGAGAGAAACGAAACTTAAACGTGTTAAAGCCATGGAGCTCGGGGGATAAAGTCAAAACTGGGTCATAAATAGGACTGGTTGGGATGATGACTCAGGAGCAGGTGATCATCGTTTCACCACTTTTTTTTTCTTTTTTTTTTGTATTTAACTGTTTAAATGGACGGTTAGTCTATGTAGCCTATATCTTGCATAATCTTATGTTACAGCCAAATGTAATATAAAGTAAAACTATTTTAATATTCCTTTGAAATTCCTTAGGATTCACATAAGTGTATCTTATCGATCTTTATGGTAGGCTATTACTAATCTTTTATGGTATCATTAGGATAGGCATTGCATGTATAGTCTTGTTTACTGTATTCTTCCAGCGCAGAATATGACATTCATTTTAGCATTCTATATAGTGTCTTTTCACAAAGATAAAGTGGAGCAACTCATTCAAATTCTTGAAAATGGGCAGGCTGTAGAAAAGAGAAAAGTTACTGTCAGTAATTTCCTACTCACCCCCATGTCAACAGGACCACTCAACACATGCAGCTCCTGTAGGTTCATCTTAGCCTTGTCCAAATTATTGCAACTATTCAAAAACATGAAATGACAATCAATTTTCTCCAAGCACCTTATGCAGAAAATCAACCAATAATAATTAACAAAATTGACTGTAACTCTGTGGTATTTTCATGTTACATTATCAAAATATTGTATTTGTATGGTAACACTCTAGCAAGGTGTGGGAAATCATTTTAACCATCCAACAGTAATCATGATGTGTAACTGTAATGGAAAACACTGTGTTGTTGCTATGGATCTGTGTGAGTTGAAACAGTTGATGACCTTGATTGAATGGGGAGTCTGATTATGGGAGGAATCTCAGCACACCCAGTAGTGAAACCAGTTCAAATCAGAATGATATCTGCTACTTTGATTGAATGGAGACTGCTCTTTGCCTATGTAATGTCATTGTATAAACATTGAGCCTGTTTACAAATCTTAAAGCTTGATAAAAACATGTCCTGCCTATGGGCCCCTTGATTTCCACAACAATAATTAGGCAATATAGTTATTTTTATTGAGAAACTCAGTTAAAGCAGGTGAAAAAAATTAATGAGGCATGGGAGTGAGAGAGAGAGGGAGGGAGGGAGAGAGTCCTAAGGGAGGGGTGATAAGAAGTTTCATTTTCTGGAGTTGTTCCTTGATTTTGTAAGACACCAGTTATTTAGAGAAAGCAAACTGTATTGAAATGAAATGAAATGAAATGAACAAAGTAAATCTATAGGAGGGGCTTCAGAATAGGCTCCACAACAGGTGGAGTTTTAGAATCCATATAAGCAAGTGTTCACTGATTTTATTTCAGTTGCTCCATGAACCAACTTGGTTTATTGTATTCTGACGAAGTTTGCAATAAATCTATTCCTGCATCAGATTACTCAATTTTGTTTGAGTCATTGCTATAGCGGTATTAATAAGAAGAACAGCTTGGAAGAAGACCACCATTCATTTGGCCCAGGTGCATGTTTTTTTTTCTTTTCCCTCTCCCACAAATGTTTCATTCTCAAACAAAAGCATGCAGGCAGGGTGACCCAATCTCCTCAATATCCTTGACCTGATCCAGACACTTAGTGCACTCTCCTGCTACTGACAAACGTGACTTTACTGACTAGACAATGACAGAAAACATGGTTCACGTGTTGTACATTTAATTTAACTACAATATATTACCAGAGTTGCCAACTTTTGTCAGCAGGCTGGAGTGAGATTTTCATGTCATGGGCTGTAACATTTCTGTTTGTCTTCACCATAAATCATTATTTAGAGGATGCATTCATAAACAACAAATTATTAGCATGTCTGTTGTCTGAAACATGCACACATTGCCTTGTCCCCTTTCAGCCTTATTTTGTACATTGTTTTACTCTGCATTTTAAACATCATTAAGTATGTGCTTTTATAATCTGTTGCGGTTTAAGTGTGGAAGACACTGAGTTCACGTATTTCCCAAAACTTTAATGCAACTGCAGCACACTATTGTCTGATCAGTTAATTTCATGGACAAAATGCAGCCAAACTCTCAAAGCGGTGAAGCTATTGACGTGGCAACTGCCGTCCCCAGTCAAGGCCAGATGGATGCCAAAACTTTTCTAAGTTGGTACCAAAAACTCTGAATCTCTGAAGACTCCAAAAAGGATGGTTAAGACTCAGGCAGAGTGCCGATCAGGCTTTATTTCTATTTAACATCTCAAACAGAAACAAGTATGAGTCAGTCCCTAGGGAAGGCTGACTTTACCTTGCTAAAACACCCGTATATACACTGTATATGAGGGCCTGTCCAATTCCTGGAGGCCAGCCCTCTCTATTTCATTACTCAGTTTTTTTCTGGCCCAGAAAATAATGGTGTCATCTTTGGTTTTGTAAGAAACAACAGTATTAGATCTGGCCACGTCCCCACCCTGGGTGAGTCCAGGCAAGTCCCTGCTGATACCATTAAAAACAGGCCTAAACTAGACTGAATTTTTAAAAAGCATTTCTTAATGCAGTCAAACTTGAATGTCATAACATTAATTGTCTTCTGGGTAAAGCATATTAGAGTACACAGTGCTTGATATGGCTTATTCAGTGTTGGCTTATACAATATTGATATAGTAGTTCTTATAGCAGTTCAGAATATTCCCTTCACTATGTCCTAAAACAGAGATCACCAAAACTGACCAGAAAACACACTTTTGCTTGTAAACAGCAGCATGAAAGACCTCATCTTTTACCGTGCACTATACTGAAAGAGAGAGTTGAATGTAATATACTGCAGGAAAGGCTTCAGAGTATTTTACTATTATATTATTTCACATTCCACAGTAGGCTATTATGAATCCAGTGTTTTGCATATGTCAGGATAGGCTACACAAAATAGTCAGGGAAACAAACGCACAAATAAACAGTGACATGGATTCCAGTAAAGATAAAAAGGCACAAACATTAGGATATTTATTTATATATTATTATATATTTATTGGCCACATCAGCCTCACACATCAAGTTCTCTCTGGCAAAACACTGGGAACAATCTTTTTGCTTCAGTATCCCCTGCAATATTCTGCCATAATTATGCATATGGAAGGATATTTGATGTGTGTGTCAGTTTGTCTATGGTTTCTTTTTTTTTTTTGGTGTCATTTTCACTGTGTATACATTATTTTTTATTAAGCAAAATGCTGTCAACTTTAACATTGCATGTTTTTTGCTGATAAATTTATCAATTTCTCTGAGTGTGTAGTTTCAAACGTCTTACAAGTACAGCACCAACGAAGAAGTCGAGGCTACCATCTTTTATTTTGTTAGACTGGGAAACGGGGTATACCTGTCTTAAAGTACGTTTTAAAGTTTATTTGTTCATAGCAGACGTGGTGCGTGTTAGCGCGATGAAAGCAGACAAATTAAGGATTAAGGAAATCGGTTTGGTTCGGTGAAATTCGGCTAAGTTTTTTGGCTACAGACCTCTTGACTTTTTTCAGGAGAGGACCGTTTGGCACCATTAAAGACTAGCAAGGTCGTGTATCCATAGATTTTTAAGGCGAATTAGATACGGAATCCAGTATGGCCGCCTCATTGTATCGGGTTAGCTTTTGGTATGAACCGTTTTTTTTTGTGTGTGTATTTGTTTGATGTAGCTAGCAGGCCTGCATACCAATGAAGCCTTTTGGCCGAAACGTTTGTGCATGATTGCAGCATTGAAAAAGTCAGTAAAAGCTGAAAAATTAAGTGAAGCTGTGAAGAATTTCCTTTTTTTTTTTAGTGCGACCTATCTGCTTTTCCTGTCACTTCTCAGCTGGCTTTAACGCACCAAACAGAAAACGGGTGAGCAAGATGACTTTTTTCACATTGACCTGATGTAGCTAGCTAACGTTAGCCGTATATATGTTTTAAGATAGTTGAGCTAGCAAACAGTTGATGTGTAATACCAACCAACGATATACTTGGGTGTTTTTGATCTTTTTTTTTTTTTTTTTTTTTTTCAAAAAGACAGA